>CAUYRH010024029.1:0-12883 GCA_963574655.1 Perodicticus potto | reverse complement strand
ATTCATGCTTCTCCATTCTTGTGATGCTTTACTAAGAATAATGTGTTCCACTTCCATCCAGGTTAATACAAAGGCTGTAAAGTCTCCATTTTTTTTAATGGCTGAATAGTATTCCATAGTGTACATATACCACAGTTGGTTAATCCATTCCTGGGTTGGTGGGCATTTAGGCTGTTCCACATTTTGGCGATTGTAAATTGAGCTGCAATAAACAGTCTAGAGCAAGTGTCCTTATGATAAAAGGATTTTTTTACTTCTGGGTAGATGCCCAGTAATGGGATTGCAGTATCAAATGGGAGGTCTACCTTGAGTTCTTTGCGAGTTATCCATACTTCTTTCCAAAAAGGTTGTATCAGTTTGCAGTCCCACCAGCAGTGTAAAAGTGTTCCCTTCTCTCCACATCCACACCAGCATCTGCAGTTTTGAGATTTTGTGATGTGGGCCATTCTCACTGGGGTCAGATGGTATCTCAGGGTGGTTTTGATTTGCATTTCTCTAATAATTAGGGATGATGAGAACTCTTGTACTTCTAATCCTACCTAAACTTGAACCCTAGATCACCTCTGACCAGAGCTATTTCAAATCAGCATCCTCTGGGCTTGCTGTCCACTCAGCCCAGAGGCCATTTATTTCCTCTTCATCTGGTCATTTTCCTCATTCTTCATAGCTCCCATTCCCCAGTCACCACTGACTGCTTCTTGCTGGGTACAACACAAGCATTTTGCTTGCCAGTTGAGTCTGCTCTGCTTTGGGTTCAAGTTTGCAGGTCACTTCCCTCCCTGCTGGCCCTTCACTCCACTCTGCTCCCTCACAATACTTGGTAAAGAGCAGCCTTAACCTGAGATCAAATCCTAGGGGGGGAGGTGGTCCTGGAAGGCATCCTGCACCCTCAGGTAACCTGAGAGCCCACCTGGCACATCTCAGAGGAGGATGGGGGCAGATAAGGTGCATTGGAATGAGGTGGGTACATGATGCTTCCTTTGGTCTCAGCAAAACTAGAGGCTCTAATACGCATCTTTTATTGTCTCTGATGATGAGCTCTTGGCATGGGATGTCAAAATAAAAATGGAAAACATGAGAAAGGACATGCTCATGTCCCCCATGTCACCTTTATTTACTCTGGACTCTTCTCCCATCTGTGGGCTCTCCTTCCTTCTCTCAGCCCATCTAAATCCCAGCCCCCTTCAAGGGAGGGGGAAAGCTTCTTTCTCTGCTCCAGAAGCTTACTCCTTCCTTAGAACTCCAGCAACACCCACAGCCAGAATCACAGGACCCCCCAAATTCCTTCTTTTATAAAGGTTCACTCTGTGTTCAACATTCCTCCCTTAGCTCTGTGGCAAGAGCCTTAGGGAGAGGGATCAAAAGCATCTGATGCTCTCATAGCACTGTGGGGCAACAGTTAGAACCCATGCTTCTTAGGTTCCAGGATTCTAAGAGTTTAGAAGTCTAAGTTTCAGAGATCCTACAACTCTAATAGTCCACAATTCTAAATTCCTAAGATTCTGTGATTTTATGATGTCATCAGCCTTGAGCTTTCTTAAGATCCCGGGTTTCAATGAAGTTCTATGCTTTGCAGTATAGACTTACAGTCTCATACACCTCAGGATGTGAGAACTCTCTGCCCTGTGACTGAGAACAGGGCAGACTCAGGGTGATGACAGCTTCTGAACCCACCTAGACCTAGAGCTTCTACCCTCCATAGGCTGGTCAGTGCTCTCTTCACAGACTTGTCAGCACAGGTGTTGAGGCTGAGAACCAAGACCCTCGCCCCTAGGGGAGGCTCTGCAGGGTGGTTTCAGGTGTCTGAGGGTCCATCTTGGGCTCTGCATGTTTTCCCAAACTCTGACTCCTTGGTGCTAGAGGCTTCCCTCTGGATGTGGACAGACCCTGCTGAGGAGGAGAGGGAGGCAGCCATGCACAGAAGGTGGCACTAGGGATGGGTGGGTGTTCTTGGCCACAGAGTTCTGGGATCTTCCTCTCGATGTCAGAAAATCCCAGGCCTCCAGATATCCAGAAGAGGCAATGGCAGAAGTTTTCATGAAGGAGGGTGGAGGGAAGAGGTTGGGACAGAGGGATTTCCCAGGAGTGCCTTTGATTCTCAGCCTCAAGAACTAGATGACCTTCTCCTGAGGTAGCCTCTCCATCCATTCTAGGAAGTGCTCATGCACTTCCCTGGCTCCTACTGGCTCCACTGCTCACCATGGAGACAGCTCCACCAATGGCCATGGCCACTGGACCAATGCTCCTATCCCCTACCTCTGACCCCTACAGGTGTATGGCAGCTGGCAAACTTGCTGTACCCATGGGGCATGGGGAGAAGACTGTGAAGGCTGCATATGGGGAAAGGTGACCAAATACCCTTGGGCTCTGCTTCCTTGGTGGGATTGCTCTACTTTTGTAGCTCTGGAAAGGAGAGAGATGCTGGGGTATAAGAAGAAGGGGGGAGGGAGGAGAAAGAGGGGGTATATATGCATATTTATATGTGTAGATCTCTACCTATGTATGTACAAGACAGACACTGCAAAGAGACAAAAGCACACATGGAGAAACAGACAGACATAGACCAGATTCAGCAATACAGAAAAGCACATGGTGGAGAGACAGTCAGGCAGACACACTCCAGAGCCTCTACCTCCACCCCAGACCACTGCAGGCAGAGTTCTCAGGGACTCTGTGCTGGAGGCACGAAGCCAAGTCTTACCTGAATCCTCTGTCCAGGGGGATGCACTTGGCCTCATGCTGACAGAGGTTGATCTCAGGAACACAGTGGTCAATCACCTCATCGCATAGCTCACCTGGTGGGGATGGGGTAGAGGTATCAGGCCTCAGAGAGGGTCCTCAGGGGACACCCTGGCCAGAAGATCAGACTCATCTAGCCTTAGTCAGGAAGGAGGTCAGGAGGTCATGGATGTCAGGGGCATGGCCTTCTCTCATGCCTCTGCCTGCTGCCCTCAGCACTAATAGTGGGGAGATGTCAGCATTTTCCCTGGGCATTGTCATAGCGCCTTCATTTGGCTGTTTCACTTGATCTTTAAGGGGCACCTGCAGCTGAAAGCACAGGACGGCAGACCCTGACCTGGGGCTAAGCTTATTAATTTGATTTTTCATTCCACACCTAGTTACTGAGTACCTTCAAAGTGACAGGCATGGAGTCAGGTGCTGGAGACACGGTGGTGACCCAGACCTGTCCTCCCCCATAGCCTAGTCAGGAGACCTACAAGGGAGCAGTCAATGCAACACAGAGTTGCAAGTGCAGCCACAGGCCGCTCTCCCAGGAGGTCAGGCCAGGCTCCGGACATGTCTTTGCTGCAGAGTTCAACTGCTATAGATAAGCAGGCCCTTTGGATTTTTCAGGGAAGGAAATATGAAAGGAATTTGAAGTGTTAGTCCCTGGATATTCTGCCTCTAAAGTGCTACAAAACATCTAATGGGTCATAAGTACCCATGGATGGCCCTTGCAGATAAGCTCAAAATGCTCACACCACCTGAAAATGTACTTCAGGAAAGTGGGGGAGGCAAGACCAGATTTTAATGTCTGAGTTGTGAGTTTTCTCGAATTCTACCCAGTCAAGCAAGATGGAGCAAGATCCAAGGTGTGGGCAGCTGGAGAAGGCTGCGGACAGGCAGAGGGAGTCAGGAGGGCTGGCTGGGGAGAAACGAATGACAGACACAGCCGGTGAGTCTGTTCGCTGTTGTGGTGAGGACGAGCGGACCCCTACCCTGGCCTAGGAAGGGACCGTGAACCTCTCCTCTCCACCTTCTACCCTTGCCCTCTCAGGACCACAGAGGGCACCTTGTTCTCACAATCCTCTTCCTCTCTTCGTCACCTGCAGAGACCTGGAGAGGCAGACAAGTGTCTTTGTAGGACTTGGCCATTTCCTGGGACACAGAAACCACCATGCCCCACACTCTCAGCAACAAAGTGCCACAAATCACAAGTGCGGCCTGCTTAGCTGCAGACACCAGGCAGGCCTCAGCAGGGCAGGAAGGCTTCTCCTACGTTGTCTCCCGAGCTCTCTGCCCCCTGCCCCTCTGCTTCCCGTAAATTCAGCTGAAGCCCCTCCTTTGCACAAAACCTTTTCTGAGCCCCTCTGTCCTGTCCTCTACTGCTGGAAGTTTTACTCTCTCTTTTCTGGCATTAAGCAGATTCTATCTGACCAATGATTTAACTTTACACAGTGATTCCTTTCGGGTAGGCCGGAAGCCCCTTGTGAGCTGAGCACACCTTAGACTTCCTGGGCTCTCTAGTGGCTAATTCAGTGTCCTGCCTACAGTAAGTACTGCCCGCTGCTGACACAACTCTTGGCTGCAACTCCATTCTTAGAGCACACAGGAAGCAGACCCTGTGCCAATTTACTCTCAGCATGAGGGCTTGTCTGGGGTCCCAAGAGGCCCAGAACTAATAGAGTAGGTGGCCATGGCCACTCTTGGCACATACCAAGGGTCTCTCGAATGTGCTTGGGGATACTTGGCTACTGGGCTGGAGGCTTGAGAAAGGCACAGGCTCTGAGGGCCCACAAGAGGCACCCAGCTTCCTTCTCTGCAACTCTTGGGACTGCTTCTCTTTATCTTCCCTGTGTTCCCACCTCCCACTTTGCTTTTGACACAGAAGCCAGATTCCAGTGGGCCAGGGGTGGGAATCTCTGAGCTGCCACCATCCTCATTTTCTCCTTGCCTTAGGTTAGCAGTACCTAAAATAGGTTCCCTGCCACAGAAGGTCTCTGAGTTGGTCAGGGTGTTCCAGAGTGGAGTAAGAGGGAGCTCCAAGATAAAATACTCTTGGGACCTGCTGGGTTAAACCAACTTACACAGTTTTCTTTGAAGCAGGAATTTCTAGGACCTCCACTATGTAATTTGTATCATGGAGCACCAAAAACAGGGTTGTTATTATTATATGAAGTACTTCCCAAACTTCTTTGCCCATGGGGCCTTTTCCTCAAATAACTCATGAAATTTATGAAATTCCAGTCTGGGATATGCGGCTTCAGGTTGGTTTTCTAACAGAGTAGGCTGTGTCTGCACCAGTTGCTGGTATTTTGCTTCACAATCTAATGGCCTATTTAACTGTCTTTATTAGGAGCTATTAATGCAGGAAATAAAGGTATGTTGTTTTGGGAATGGGTGGCCAGAATGATTTTCTGAGGAATAACCTTTCGTAGGGAGACTTCTGTACTCTCCAGCTGGGTTACGTTCCTCCTCTGTGATCTCACCCATGCACCCCCAGGCTTCCACGTGTTATGTTCTCATGTTATGGAACCCATGTCTGCCTCTACCTGACTTTGAGCCTCTTATTGAGAAGGAACTGTGTCTTGTTCATTTTTTATCCCCAGCATCTGGAAAATGCAGATTTCCAGAGACAGTTGCCTAGACCTGAACAAAGCATAAACACAATGCAAGTGGCTCTCTGCTGGCCGTAAACACCACTGGGTCTCTAGGGTCCCTGTAGGAGGAATGGCCATTGACTGAATGACTGGATGCTGGCAAGCTCTGGGGACTGGGGCTTGTGGGAAGGGGCTAGTGATCTTCTGGCTGCTGGCAGGGGAGTGGTAGGGACAGGCAAGCTAACAGACAGGGACTCTGGGCAGCTCCTCATGGCACAGAAGGGTCTTGGGATCTGAGCCTCTGTCCACAGGGAGAAGGCAGGTGGGGCCTCTGGAAGAAGCTAAGAACATGGCACTACTCACAACCCCCCCGCCCCTCCCCCACGTGGACGCTGGCGTGTCACAAGATCCTCACCTGTGTAGTTGGGTGGGCAGACACACACGTAGTTGTTGATCCCATCCACGCAGGTGGCATTGTTTTCACAGTCATTGTCCTCACAGTCATCTGGGTTGATCTCACACCGCTGCCCCTCGAAGCCCAGAGGGCAGGAGCAGCTTTGGGGACATGTGTGATGGGGAGGACGGGAGCCAGGTAGCAGGCAGCAGGGTGGGTCGGGTGGTAGAGAGGAAGGGCAGGCATACAATTAGCCAGGTTTCTCCTCTGGATGGACGTCTGAGACAGCACTTTGGACACAAGAAGGCTTAGGGACCTGGCAGGAAGATCCCTGGGAGCCTGGGAGGTCAACCATCTCCAGCCTGACTCTCCAGCAAAGCCACCTTTCCCATCCCATCCCCCAGCTGGAAGTGGTTTTCTGGATATGGCTTAAACTCCTTCAGCTGTCTTCTAACCTCCCTTTCTTTGTAGACAAAGAGTCTGTGATGAACATCCTCCTTTAGGTGATTTCTTCACTCTAAGGCAGGTTTTCTACCTCCAGGAGTTGGGGGGGGGCATGGCACGGAGGCCAAGATCCCGGACTCTGCACCAGGTTTCCTGGGAAGGAATTCTGGTCTGGTGCTTTCTTGCTTTTGGCCTTGGGTGGTTGTAGAAATTAAATGAGATTATATAGGCAAAACACCCAGAAGGGTACATGGCACATGGAAAACACTCACAAGTGATTGGCCTGCCTTAGTTCTACAAAACCACCCACCTCCTAACCTTCCCTCAGGGATGTCACTTCTCCCTGTTGTGTGTCCTTACCACTTCTCAGCCCCCTCTAGCTTCCGGGGGCTGAGGGGATGGAGGGAGGAGAGGATCCCTCTCCTGCCAAGACTGAGGCTTTTGAGTGAACTTGGCTTCAAGCACCAAAGGCAGCATGACCCATTTCTGTCACTTGTCTCTGGAGTGTTAAATCTCCTGGATAAAACCCTCAACTTCCCTGCCTGTCCCTGGTCATGTCCCTGGGACCAGGCGGGCAGGATGAGTCAGAACAGATAATGGCTGGACTGGGGAAGGGTGGGAAGTGAGTGTCTGTCTGAATAGACACAACCATGGATCTTGCTTGGCAGGGATTTACACTCCATCCATGGGAGTTGCTCCAGCTTCTGACCTGGAAATCTAGGCCTCCCCTACAGAGACTGTGATTTGGGATTTAGCTAAAAAAGTAAAGCAGAATAAACTAACAGGATATTTCTGGGGTCCTAGAATCCTACTCAGCCCCCTTTCCTCTGAAGCTTGAAGACCTTGCACATTTGCTACAAAAGGCCAGGGGCTTCTTGAGTCTGAACAATGAGGTATTCAGCAAGAGGGCTCTTACTTTTTTCTGTTAGAGACCCCAGGAGTTCATCAAAAAGGCCTACTTCTTCAGAGCCAGGCAGTGGGTAGGTTTTCAAAAGTCTTAAGACTCAAGGGTTGCCCCTTTGTTTTCCTGATGACTAGCTGCTCTGAGCCTCAGGACTACCTGATGGTGGGGTGTGGAGACTGGTGAGGGGAGCAGGGCGTTCGCACGGAGTGAACAGAGCATGAGAGGAAGCTCAAGTCTCCTAGTCCTCCCGGGAAACCTCGGGGATCTGCGGAGGAATGAGTGAGCTGTGGGGATTACGACTGGTCCTGTCTCTTGTCCTGGCCCCTGTGTGGTCAGCCCCACCAGCCTTTGCTGTTTTTGAGTGGGCAATGAAGCAAGATTAGGGAAGCACCTACAGGAAGGGACTGGTGATGCTCCAGAATTCTGATAATGATGAGGAGAATTGTGTTATCTGGGAGGCTGAGATGGGTAGATTGCCTAAGCTCAAGAGTTCGAGACTAGCCTGAGCAAGAGAGAAATCCTATCTCTATAAACAGAAAAAACTAGCTGGCCGTTGTGGTGGGTGCCTGTAGTCTCAGCTACTTGGGAAGCTGAGGCAAGAGGATTGCTTAAGCCCAAGAATTTGAAGTTGCTGTGAGCTATGATGATGCCATGGCACTCTACCCAGGGTGATGGAGTGAGACTCTGTCTCAAAAAAAATTTTTTTTTTCTAAAAATATGTGCAGTTCTATTCATTCGTTTCCTGGCCAAGGAATCCATATACCTATATGTACCCTGAGGCTAAAGGCCTAAAGGAGGAGACGGGGAAAGACCGGGCAAGGAACGGAGAGAGCTTCTCTCTCCCCACTTGAAATCTCTCCCTCTACCAGGAGCTTTAGTGTTTTCTGTATTCTTTTCTGTTAATCAATTCTGTCTTACCACTGAGGGGTTGGGGGCGGGGGAAATAATGTAATGAAGAATAATAAAATACATGTATTTAAAAAAAAATATGTGCAGTTCATTTGAAACTCCCTAAAGACTGAGGATGGGAAGGAGATGCTTCTGTTCCCTCGCACCTCAGGCTGAGATGGGAGAAACCCAACCACCAGCAGGGGAAGCTCTTCCCTGTCCCAACCCCCCACTCTCTCCCTCTACTCGGGTGGGGCGGAGCCAGGCTCTTAGCCCTGGAGGCATGTTTCCTGGCTGGGCCCCTGTGGCCGCTGCTGTGAGATAGATTTCCCTGCTCTGCGTGAGTAGGCAGGAGTGGGTGGTTTGGCTGCCTCCAGGCAGGAAAAGGAACTTTGCCTTGAATTTTACTTTTCAAAAGTCAGAGTTCGATGGGGTTGGCTTGGCAGGTGGACATGCGGGCTGGCTGGGTTCCCCAGGGAGGAAAGCTGGGAGCCGAGAATTTGATTTCTTTCACAGACCACACAGCAGCCTCTGGCCGCTGTGCTTTTGATAATTAACTGTTTGCAACCTGAGCTCTAAGATGTCGGCACAGAGCTTGGCATTGGGTGGCCCCAGTCTTTACTGCTGAGTTGCTGCCACCTATCCCACTAGCTCATTAGAGGTGCCAAAGAAGCCTGCTCCCAACAGTCTGCTCTTGACAGGACCAAAGGCCAGGAAACTTGGCATCTGAAAATTTCTGGGGAAGGTGTGAAGCAGGAATGGGCCTGAGGTTTGGGCCGAGGACAGAGATGAGAAAAGCTTAAGTGGTTTCTGTCCTCTGTTCTCCTGAAATCTAAATAGGGGGGGCAGGGGGAGCTGGGAGATCCAGGAATGAGTGTCAGCATATGTAATCTAGAGCCAAACAATCCCTGCACCTCAATTTCCTCATCTGTTCAATGGGGGTAATACAATACCCACCTGTCAGGGATGTCAGAGGATTTAAATCAGGTGAGGCTTGACTAGTCAGTACATGCACCTAGTGAGCATGGAATCAGTGTCATCTGCCATTGTTGTTATTTATAACATGGAAAAGAGTGGTGGAGCACTGGGCTGGCAGTCTCTGCGCCAGCACCCCGTCCTTCTCTGACTTTAGCTAGCTGCTGCAGCCTCCCTTGGAGGAGACGGGAGGTTGGTGTCTGGATTCAAATCCCTGCGCTGATTCTTACTGTGTAACTCTGGGTAAAGGGTTTATCCTTCTGAAGCTTCAATTTCTCTACTTGTACAGGGAATCCGATCATACTTCCCAGCAGAGGTCATGCTCCTAAGGGGCTGTGTGGCAGAAAGCAGCCCCCAATGGACACAGCTCTGCTTCCTCAGTCTGCCCTGGGGAGTCTTGCCGTGAAGCCCCCTGAGGTGATAGCTGGGGTGAACTGTTACCTGAACCCATCTTTGTGGCTGTCACTCAGGTGACAGGTGCCTCCGTGCTGACAGGGGTTCTGGATGCAGGTGTTGATGGGCACGGTGCAGTCCTTGCCCTGAGGAGCAGAAGAGGGAGAAGGGCCTGGTTAGGGAGGCCTTCAGTGGCTGGTGTCTCCTAGGATGAAAACTGGGGAGGTGACTAGGAAGAGGCCCCAGGACAAGTCTGCTGTGTAAATCAGGCCAAGCCAAAGGGAGCCTCGTCTTTAGTCACCCCATAGTGAGATCGTAAGGACTGCTGAAAACTTGAGGTTTCTGGCTCCAGCCCTACTACTTCCCAGAATTCACACCCTCCTCTATCCCAAACTGCAGGCAAGACCATGGGCTTTGGACTCAGGCAAACCCGATTTCACATTCTAGTTCCATCTCTTTTGAGTTGGCTGACCATGACCTTGCAAAAACCTCCTGACCTCTCTAAGTGTACTTCATGGGGTTGCAATGATAATTGAACTCGAGGTTTCATTTTACCCCACTGATGTAGTCTGTATACAGTTGTCCCCTCCAAATCTCATTATTGAAATTTAGTCCCTCATGGTGGAGGTGGGGCCTCGTGGGAGGTATTTGGGTCATGGGGTCAGATCTCTCAGAATAGCTTGGTGCTGTCCTCCTTGAGGTACGAGTGAGCTCTCACTCTATTAGTTCCCAAAAGAGCTCATTGTTGAGAATAGCCCAGCACCTATCCCCGCTCCCTGCTTTCTGTCCTGCCATGTGACGCTGCTCCCCTTCATCTTCCACCACGAGGGGAAGCTTTTTGAGGCCTTCACTGGACTCAGATGCTGGTGCCATGCTTCTTGTACAGCCAGCAGAACCATGAGCCAAACAAACCTCTTTTCTTTATAAATTACTCAGCCTTGTGGATTCATTTACAGCAACATAAGCAGACTAAGGCATCCACCCAGCACACAGAAGGCCTTCTGTAGGTGCTAGCAGATGACCTCACTGTTAGCCTCCCTGAAGATTAACTATAATCCATGGCTCGAGCAGGGTGGACTAAGGCTGATGTGTGGTCAGCAGACCTCATCTCCTTCACAGTGGCAGCCCCCAGAGATTGACCCTTGATTAGTTTGGAGTGGGTCCAGGCATTGGTGTTTATTCTCAAGATCTGCAGGTGAGTCCCACATTAGGCCCGGTTGAGACCCCCTGTGATAGAAAGTTTGGGATGGGATGGAGTTCATTTGGAGCTGTACCCTGGGGAAGGGGACATGTGAGCTGAGAAGGGGGCAGCCTTTTCAGGTTCATGGGAAGAAGCAAGCCAGGCAGGATGAATGGCCAGGGTTAGGGCACTGAGGCAGGTGGCCCCAGGGAAGAGACTAGAAGACCTTGTATCCCAGGGAGCAGCCCAATTCCTCTTGTCCCTCTGGCTCCTGCTTCTCCTCTGGGACTGACGGGCCAGGGCTGTACCCATGGCTTGGCAAGCAGTTCCTTGCAGGATCTGGTAGTGTGGGGTCTGGAGAATTGTTCACTATATTTGTTTTTGGGCCCTGGGAACAGGGCCTTAGGCACAGGCCAGGTGGGGGTGATCATGGGAGCCCGCCCACTGCCATACCACCTGGTCGCCATCTGCCTGAGAAAACCCTCTTCCCTATGCTGCTGCTGCCAGGGCCTATAACGGAATGGGACTGGGGCTTCCTGGCTGCCATGGCGCTGCCAAGAGCTCGGGGCCTTGGGCACAGGGCAGCCTCTGCTGCGGACTCTCTGAGATACCAGAGCCTCAGGATTTGTCTCCAGCAGCCGGAAAGCAGGGGCCCTGTCTGTCGGGTTTAGCTCACGTTCTGTCACAGCTAAGGGGCCAGGGAGAGGTTTCTCAGAGGGTAGGGAAAGAGTGCGGCTTGGCATGGTAACCAGGTTTCTTCTAAACCAGAGCAACACAGGGTCGCCTTCTGAGAGTCACTGTGTGGTATGGAAACTGCAGTGCTAATTCTCACTCACCTTATTGAGCATATTTTCCATTCCAGGCTGCATGCTAAGTGTTTTATATTCACAATCCCAGAAAATGTTCACAACAACCCTATGAGGTTGGTACAATTGTTATTACACTCATTTTCCCAGACAGGGCAGACGGACTTAGAAAGTGAGGTAATATGTCCAAGATTGCACAGTGCCAAGTGTCTGAACGCAGACACCGTGTCCCAAGTGGGTGCTGGGAGCCTGCACAGTGCGCTGCTTGGCCTGCCCCTCCCACTGCACGGGTTCGTAGGGGAGGCAGAGCGGGGTGCAAATTTAGTGAGGCTGCTGTGTGCCTTGATGAAATGGCTCTCTGAGGCTTATTTTCATTCTATGAAATGGGAATAATTGTATCTATGGGGAGTTAACAAGTGATTAGAAATCACACAAATGTAAGGCACCTAGTGTGTACCGGCAGCTCCATCAATAACAGGGATGGTGAGGATGATAATGATGATGGATGCTGATGACCAGGTGCTGAGGCAAGGCTGAATGCAGCTGATCAAAATACGTTTTCAGGTCTTTGGTTTATGCCAAATAGTCCAAGAATTACGTTTGTATAGGGGTGTGGTGGTAGACAGACAGACTGAGGGAAGGACTGGATAACCTTGAGACGTTTAAGGCAGGGCCTCCCTCACCCCTGCCTGTGCCAGCCTCTCTGCTCTGGGGAACTTGCAAGTACTCCTGACGGGTGGGTAGGGGTGGAGGTGGCCGTGTCTCCTCTGGTCTTTTATGCCAAGCACAGAAATCCAGAAGGCAGATTCTAGTGCTTGACGGCATGGTAATTGGGCCTGGAGGTGGAATTTCTGTCACTTATATGTCCTTGAGAAATAATCACCATTGCCCATGCCTGGCTAATTAGCCTGATTCAATTCTCTTCAGCCTCATTTTGCTTAAACCCACCAGATTTATAATCTCCTAGGTCCTCCACCACACTTTCCACTCCCCACCCCACCTTCTGTGTGTGTGTGTGTGTGTGTGTGTGTGTGTGTGCACACGCGCGCGCGCGCGCAGGACATGGCTGGGCCTTTAAAAGACTCTGGGAACAGCCACCCTCACTAAAAACTTTCTGACATGGGACCAGGAGAGCTCTTCTAAGACCTTGCACCTCAAAGTGTGGTCCTTGGACTAATGATATTGCCACCCCTGGAAACTGGTCAGAACACACACGTTTCAGGCATGACCTTAGCTCTGAATCAGAACCTGCATTTTAATCAGATCTTCAGGTGATTATTTAGCACGTTAAAGTTTGAGAAGCACTGTTTTGAGATGCTGAACATATGTGCATGAAGCTAAATGGCTGAAAAAGAATCAGCTAATAGATACATTTTATTTCCCCAGCTCTTAAAATAGCAGCAAAACACCCTTTAAGAAGTAACTACTGACAGACCACCTACACTTGTGAGCCAAAAGAAAGTTTGAAGTTATTATTTAGGAAACAGCTAGAAAAATCCTAATATGGTTTTCTTTTAGCATCACTGAGTAAGTGCTTCTGACCTGATGCTGTTCTACCTTTGCCTATTACTGATTACA
>CAUYRH010024027.1:0-13166 GCA_963574655.1 Perodicticus potto | reverse complement strand
CTGCAATGAACATTCTGGTACAGATGTCTTTGTTATAATACCGATGTCTGTTTAACATAGCGCTCACTGACAATTCCCTGAATAAAACGTAAATGCCAGGTGCTGTGGCCCACATCTGTAATGCCAGACATGAATTGGTTGAGGCCAGGAGTTGACCACTAGCCTGAGCAAGAGGGAGAACCCCCATTTCTGAAGAAGGAAAAGGAGGAAGAGGATGAAGAAGAGGAGGAGGAAGAAGGCAGGAGGAAGGAAGGAAGAAGGAGAAGAAAAGGAAGAGGAGAAGAAGAAAAGAAGGAAGAGAAAGGAGGGAAGGAAGGAAGAAGGAAGGCAGGGAGGGAGATGGGGGAAAGGAAAGGAAAGGGGAAAGGGAAGGTGGAAGCCACAGGGAGAGGAGGGGAGGGGAGGAGAAACAGTAGTTGGGTGTGGCGGCAGGTGCCTGTAGTCCCAGCTACTTGGGGGGCTGACAAGGACAAGGATCACTTGTGTTCAGGAGCTTGAGGTTGCAGTGACGATGCTGCTGTACTCTCGCCAGGGTGATGGAGTGAGACTCTCGAGAAAAAAAATAAAAATACAAACACCAATAGGCTAAACAGTAAGACATGATTCTTTCAAATTCATCAAGACAAAATGATGAAAAAAATCCTCTAAACATGAAATAAAGTTCTCGTAAGACATCGAGAAATTTAAAGGAAATTTCAGACCCACAGGGAAGTAATTCCAAATCTGTGAAGTGGCACTTTGGTGGACGCAACAACGGACAAGATGAAAAACAGATTCGTGGCTAAAACGCACCAATTCATTACTTTAATTGCTTCATTCTCCAGGGTCCGTTGTGTAGGATCTCGGGGGATACTGTGGTGAAATATGGCAGGGGATGGGCTTTAGATCTCACAAGGAAACGAACTGTTTGTGAATAACTGGAAGAGCAAGAAGAGAGGAAGAGAGCAGAGAGAAAGGACAAGGAAAATAACAGGAAATAGTTGTTTGGGTTCTCACCTTTCAATATTTTGTTTAAAGTTCATACTATTAAACACAGTCATTTTCAAATGCAGGTAACAATTCATGAATATCTCAACTGCCTGTGGACTGACTCTTCATGTCCCTTCTTTATTATACTGATTACTACTAATAAATTCTCTTAAAGAGTAGGAAGTCACTGAAATACTGCAAAACGTTCAATTTGTCAATTAGTCCATTCTTAAAATGATTTGAGAGTAAGATCAAAGTAAAAATAACCAAATAGACGTACAATTTACTGTACTTAATTTTTAAAAAGATAATATCAAAACTAGGCAGAAGTATCACTGTTCATATTTTAGGTGAAAACTCAATTTAGATTTACGAAAAAAATCCAACACGTTTAATGATTTCTCATCAATCAACTTCACCCTATCATTTAGTTATACATTATAAATTCATTTTTCAACATTATCTTTAGGATAAATGGTTCCACTTTTTATTTCAAGAACAGAGTCAAAGAAGTAAAAATGAATGTAAAGTGACTGAGTGAAATGCAAATATTGCAACTCATTTCACCAGTTTTGATTCTTTTATCTAAAATATCACAGAGTACAAAAAACATAAGACAGTTATTGCTAAAAAAAATGCATATTACAATAGAATTCAATTTACAATATAATCTTCTATTATCACCACCTGCCTAATGAAAAAACAAGAATGCCTTTTCAAATTCTCCAAATTGGGCGGCGTCTATGGCTCAAAGGGGTAGGGTGCCGGCCCCATATGCCAGGGGTGATGGGTTCAAACCCAGCCCCAGTCAAATTCTCCTAATTGTGAGCTTGACTTGACATTATTTATATCCCAGAACATCATTAGAAAATGTCGAGAGTAAGCATTAAGCAATTTTTCAAAGAAATAAAATGCCACAAATAAAAAATATACTATGTTAATATATATTTTATAATATATAATATGAATATGCATTCATGATATATATAATTAAATCCATTTAATTAAATGCATACATATATGTATATATATACACATATATATTTAAAAAGTATTTGCAATGTTTTAAACAAGAATCCCAATGTTAGCTAATATATATATATATATACAGATATATACACACATATATATAGATATATGTATATATCTGTATATATATATATATGTATATACCTGTACTAACGGGTTACTTACTCTAGGAATCAAATTGGCACTAAAATATATTTAAGTGATACATACCTAGGATGTTATTTGTTTTTAACATCAAAAATATGATAGCTGTAACATAAGGCATTAGCTTGTATAGGTAACTCTGAATTTGACATGTTCTTATCCTCGGTGTTTTAAGAAAAAGAAGCAATAGATATGCCCAATGGATAAACCAGGAAAAAATACGTATGTGTTAACTCTCTGGCATGTAAAAATGTGACACACACACACACACATATGTGCATCTCACAAAGTTTTTAGTGTTTAACTATATCAACATTTCCATAAATTACCTTTAAAAATATTTTCAAATTACCTGTTATAGATATCTAATATAAGCAGAAACTCATAAACTTGGGCAAAACACTTTGTATGACTATTCGCTACTGTGAGCTGAGTAAGCAAATGATTAAAATTTCCTTACTTTTAACACAGAGCAAAAGCTCATCTGAAATCCAGGTTGGTTAAAAAAAAAAAAAAAGAATGAAAGAAAGGAAAAAAAAAGGGTAGACATCACAAGTACAAACAAGAGTCAGTTATTAAATAATTCTAAGAAAAATATCCAAATCCTATGTTAATCTTCCCCACAAAGCACAGTTCAAACGCTTAAATAATAGAACTGCCATTAGAGTTGTCAACTACGTTTGAAGTTGATCATCGACTTTGCAATTTCCTAGAAATTAGGTTTTTAATCTTTTAGAATCCAAATTACGAATGTTTACTTAACTTTACTTTCTAGTTATATTAGGAAATATATCAAATGGTATAATTCCTGCCTGATAAAGTCATAAAAATGCCATATCAAACAGCAAACAGTTAAAAGATGCTTTTATTATCCATACTTTGTTAAAGTGACATTTAGAGCGTCAGTCTATTATACATACAAATCAAGGATGACTGAATTCTTTCTCTCTCCTCCCGTGTCCCTGTCTCACGCTGGCTCTCCCGTCCTATTCTCTGTGCTCAAGTGAAATCATCCAAAGAGTCTCTAGGTGTAGAAGGGCCTGAGAAGCCTGGGGCTTCAACTCTGGGACTGTGCTTTAGAGACCTGGGTGTGAATTCCTACCCCTAGCTCTAAGCAAGTTAATTTGGTACTCTGCTCATTAAAACAATCACAGGTAGTTAAGTAGTTAAGTACTCCACATAGGAAGCAATCTCCATAATTAGCTCCAGGGCCATCGGAACTGCTCCACCTGGCCTCTCTGCTTTCTCTTACCTGTTCCTCTAAGGAGAATCCCTATCTACCACCTCGCCACAGTGCCCGGGCTCCTAACCGGCTCTCATCCCAGGGAAGGCTTTCCGTCAGCCGTCCCACCACCTCTCCTGTACTGCCCTTAACCCGAGTTTTCCTCCTGCGTCCTATTCTCTGCTTTGAACAGTAAATTAAACTCAGAACTAAACTTTGCTGGGGTATTAAATAAGACATAAATTAACTTGTGGCTACTCTGAAGATCACTTCTATTTGAACAGAAAACTTTTACTCATAACGATCCGAAACTTAAAGAAATCACGGCTTAAGAGTGAGCCTCTCAGAAATCAGCAAGATTCATCTGGACGGATGAGAGCTGGGGATTTTAGAAAGCTGCGGGCCAAGATGCGAAGGGAGAAGGGAGCTAGGACCACACCGAAAGCCCTTAACTCTAACACTAAACTCGTATTTCTAACTGGCATATTCTCTCCTGTGGGTCTGTAATTAAAGTTTCAGGTATTGGTAAACAAGACTACATTCAAATTCATAAAAGACTTAGTAAAAGATGAAGTCTATTCCCAGCATTAATCTCTGATGTGTCGTATTCAGAATGCCACTCTTAATCACATAGTCTTCTGATTGCTAACAATTAAAATCTTGATCTTCTTTTCTCCCCCATAATAGATGAAAGCCTTTGTGAAGAAGATGTAAAATTTCCCCTGTCATATTACTGACAAGTGGCACTGAGCTGGTAAAGCAGTGCATTAATACTGATTACACTGATTAATAGCACCGTAAAAATTGGTTCAATGGTGCTTTAATGTTTTTTAAAGCAACAGATGAGAGATATCCTGGGCAGAATATATAATTGGTTTAGAGTATTCTATCACACACACACACACAAAATCTTTGAAATGTATGAATTAAGGTGGAAGCTGAGCTGTTAATCAATGAATTCATTTAAAAATGAAAATATCTAAACATCTTTCCCCAACCTACACCATCGGGAACTTTTAAGAAAATAATGCTCAAGGTTTAGGATGGATGTTGTTAAATTCAAGCACTATCAATTTTCTTCATTCAAATGAGTATATAATCAGGATTATGTCACTGTCATGGGAGTTAATACCAATTATGTTTCTAGCATGACAGGTCTTAGGAAAACATATTGTTTAAGAAGATAATTATCAACGCCATAAATTCTTCTAAGCAAGAGTTAAAAGTTTCAATATGTAAATTGGTAAGAACGTTCTCATATGTTTTACTTCAATATCAACCTTAGAAGATTAGTCGAAAAAGAATTTTTCCCAGACCCGCTCTTGACATCTTAAAGGGCTGTTCTCCTGAAGACATGGGGTTCATCCAAGTTTTTCCAGCTAGTCAGACAGACTTGGAAGACTTGGTCAAATAGCTTTTCTCCTATACACCTTGTTTCAAAAACCGCCCTTCTTAGTTAAGATTTAAGACACAGGAAATAGTAAATGTAAATTAGAGCATTATTGGATAAACTCAAGAAATCCATTTGTTTGGGGCAGTGCTCTTCATGTCACTATTGTGTAGCTATAATATGATGGGAAATTTTGGCCTCATAAGCCTAGATGGATAACAAATGTTGCAAAAGTCTCTCCTTGCTACACTGAGAAACAAACCAACAGGCTGTCCATGCTGGCTCATGCCTGTAATTCCAGCATTTGGGGAAGGCAGGCGGACTGCTTGAGGCCAGGAGTTTATAACCAGCCTGGGCCACAGAGCCAGGCATCATGTCTACAAAATATTAAAAAATTAGTTGTGTGTAGAGGCATACATCTGTAGTCCCAGCTAGTTAGGAGGCTGAAGTGGGAGGACTATTTGAGCCTGAGAGTCGGAGACTAGCATGGGGGATGACTGTGCCACTGCACTTCAGCTGGGGCCGAAGAGTGAGACTGTCTCTCAAAATAAAAACAAAACCAGAGATACTTCTAGGGGGAATAAATTATTTTGGGGGTTCTGAAGGAAAGTAATCAAAAAAAGTTTTTTAATGATAAAAAAGGGGGACAGTGTTGGCTCAGAAGCCCAAACATTCCAGCTCTTAAGTCAGATACAAGGGACTCCCACGCCAGTCCAGATACTAATGAGCTGTGGGGCTCTGGGAAAGTCATTCAGCCTCTCTGAAGCAGAGCACCTTCATCTGTAAAACGAGGTAATAATAATTAGGGCCTAAATCTTAAGGATATTGTGAGGACTAAATGATAATTCATGTGAAATACAGCTCTTTTAACCACTCTTCGTTATGAACTGGAGTTGTCCGATCTAGAAACAACTGTTTAGCAAAGCAGTGGCCTCTCTGATACTAGAAATCTTCTACCAAGCCCAGGAGGGGGATGTATCTGTTAAAGAATATCATGTAAGGAATGCGTGGTATTGGGGAGAGGTTGTTCTATTTGACTTCTAAAATCTTAGTGTTCTTGGAAATCTGTAACTATCCCTGAAGGTATCTCCTGCACCTTGATTAAGTTTAACCAACCTTAAGTGAGCTCCAAACACCACATGCAAACATTAACGAGGAGCAGCCACTGTCACTGAGGGACTTCATTCAGTAGGAGGAAAAAGAAACAAAGACAGTGTCATGCGAACATGGAATAGCAGAGATACAAGATCCACCAACTTCAAGTTCAGGAAGAGCCAAGGTGAATCTTGAATTCTGAAGATGTGTACATGAAGGACCCTCTGTGCCAAACTAAAGACTCCAGTCCTAAATCTGAAATCTTATAACAGGCATATATCTCCCTCCAACCAATGTGTGAAGGATTTATTTTACAGGCACAATGCTGAAAGCAAATAGGCCGCTTCATCACTACAAAACTTTTTTCAAAACCAGATTATAAAAATGTATACCCAATAAATTATGTCTTGTTTGTTTCACATAAAGTGGATTCAATTTTCACCAAAGTACATTACTTAAACATTAATTTTTAATTCAACTTGTTAATATGTTGTTTAGGATATTGCATCCTCATTTATAACTGAAATATGTTTGTAATTTCCCTTTATAGCAACGTATTTTCTCCAATTATACTATAAGGTGTATCCAGATTAAGTAGAATGATTTTGAAATATTTCTTCTTTGTCTATTGTCTATAAGATTTGGCATGATCTGTTTTTTGAAATTATCTTTTAATTAGTTTATAAATATTAGTTGTCTAGTTTTTGAGACTTTGGAAAAAAAATTAATAAGTTAACTGATGACTCCATACTGAGCCTCAGAGTCAAAGCATTCTATAATAGACACACTCTTATTTGACAATGTGAATGTTACTTTCTTTGCATTATTATTATTAATATTGCTTAATATTTCAATGCAGTAATCGTCTCATTTCTTTTCTGAATGTATTTATCTCCGTTCATTCTTGACGAGGTTTTGGTTTCTAGTCCTTATCTTAAACATTGTTATTGTTATTAAATTTTAAGCCTTTAAAAAATTATGTCTTAATTTTCTAAAATGTTAAGATACTTGAGTGTCCTGTGATTCTATTATGAGTTTACAAAAATTGCCTACATTAAATCAAAGTTCAGAAAAAGAAAAAGAACTGCTCAAGAGTTAGATCATTCCAGTGCTAAAAATTATGGATTGTCCCCAAAAGCTTTGCCCAAGTTGTGATAAATATAAATTCTACACTTCTAGGCTTCTCTGTGCTTGAGGGTTTTAGTATGTGGTTTAGTTCATGTTAAATATACATTTAAAAATTCCATTTTTGCAAAGTAAATGTGACTGATATACGCTGCTGAAGTCTTTATCTTCAAAGCTGGATAACTCCCATGTTTTACATGCAGAGTACTGAGAGTTCAAAGAGGCAGAGCAGATTTTGATTATTATGATGCTTCCAGTAAAATGAATGAAATGATTAGTAGTATAAATTTTTTTCAAAGTGCTTTGGAATAGACGTGTGTCTATTTTCTAAAACATCTTATATAGCACTAAAAACATAATTGAGCAGAATATGATTACATGGAATAAAATTATGTTCAAAGGCAGAAGCAAAATGTATTTTATAATCTTAGTTGGGGAGAATACATTTGCAACACTTAATTTAGTGTATCCCCTTTAGAGCTGGATTGCTAACACAGCAGAAAAGCAAGCCAGTTCGTCTGCTCTCACCTCCATGCAATGCCTGCCTTTTGCAGGTGTGCCTCAAGGACTTCCTCTTATTCTTTGAATCATCTTGCAGACACTAATGAGCATCGCTCTTCAGCTTTAATTATTGGCCCCTGATAAGTCAACATAATAGGAATCAGCTTAACCAAGCATACTCCCCAGCGACATGTTCAATTACTCAGGTTGTACTTCTCCAAGAGAGGTCTGAGGGGTTGCTAATTTAACACTGTCAAAAAAAATAAACATAGGTATCACTTACAGTTTATCTTTTGACCTTTATGTCACCAAATCTAACAGGATATTTTTTTTCTTCCTTTCAGAAAGAATCTGCAGATTAAGTGTATTACAAGGCCTTTGCAAAAAATTAAAGTAGCTGACTAAGGCTGACAAGATGAAGTAAGTTACAGAAGGTGCTGTTACAATCTAAAAATGCCAGAATTTTTTGAGGGATTCACTTCATATCTTGTTTAAAAAAAGTATATTCGATTTTCTGATCTACTGACTTTTACCACTTTACCAGATCACATCAGAAGAAAGACATGATGTTGCTATTTTCATGCAAAGATTAGTTTCATGAGTAGAAAATTAAATACATATCAAACGAAGACTTTTAACCATAATTTCTCAAAAGGAAATTTTAAGTCTGGAGCCTGAAGATACAGTATTTTGACAGCACTTTTTCCTCCTAAAGTACTCTCTCGCCTTTAAACTTTACTGAAGACAATATTCAGAGTGGAAGGTCCAAGAAATAACTAGTTAAACTTAACCTAGTAACATGGTCACAGATTGCAAACTCCTAGAATGGTTGAATTATAAAAACAAATCACTACCTAATAAGAAGAAAAGGTGTTCTAGAGAATGCAAAGTATCTTCACAAATATTTCTGCTGCTAAAGGACCTCAAAGCATATGCCCTAATGACAGAAGGCCAATAACTTTACATAAATCTGTTTTTAAATATCAAAATTATACACTATATAGACTAATATAAATCATAATATATCATATTTTTAGTATAATTGTGAGTAGTAGTCTATTTAAAATAATAGTCTTTTACCAAGATTACTGAGATGTAACCTTTAAAGGGGGGAGTGGGGACTTTGTATATTTCAACTTCGCTATTGGAATGCCCGAATTAATTCCTAACTTAGGTATGGTAAATGCTCCACAAATGTTTGTTGAAATAATAAGGAATGAAGGAATAAACAAATCATTCATATTCCTAATGTTTTATTTGAAGTACATGTCAATTCTTCAAAAACCGTTTATATTTCCTCCTTTCACTAATACATTAACATGAAGTTTAGGATGCTATTAAAACCTTTTTAGAGTAACAAACCATTATCGCTGCTTATTTGTGTGTGTGTGTGTGTGTGTGTGTGTGATAATATGTGTCATTTTCCAATATTCTGTTTTCCTCTTTAATGTGAAAGAAACATTTATAAATAAATAGTAAGAAGTAAATAGACAATAAACTGTCTATTTAGGAGAAGGTGTATGTCACTACCTATATATTAAGCAGCTTCGTTTTCATCTCCAGGCATTTTTGTGGCTATAATACTCTGAGGGTAGGTGTTCAAAAATATTTATTGCTTTCCTCATGTTCAGAGCAGTGTAGAAAAAATAAATTTACGTTGTCATTATTGGATCAGTTGATAAGTAATGGCTGAACTTTGGAAAGCTATCTAAATATTAATGCGCTTATTATTGTGAATAACTTAGTTTTTCTTTCCTATGTTTGATAATTACAAAGGAAATCTTAATGCTGAAATAGGAAGCACAATTGTTAAAGTACTCTGCTTCATTCGCCTTGTCTACTCATACATCTAGAACATGACGCCAGGTGGTGAATTACATGTCCCAGGATGTTCCAGAGTTATGTTCCCCATACAATTAATACTTTCATAATAATAAACTTACTATGTACTTCTGATAGTTAAGCATTTGTTAAACTCAATTTCCAAATTTAAAGACTTTACTAAACACTTACTTTTCCCTACAGCCTTCAAAATGTATTTCTATAGTACATTTATGAAAACCCTTTTTATTGTTAAGGAAACAATTCTTTACCATGTGGAATGTTTAATAGTGTGGAACAGTAATCAGTATTTCTGAGAGTATTTGTGCATTGTTCGTCATCCACTAAAATCGTTCCTCAAAAGCATTCTTAAGGTTAATGGAAAAGCAAACAAATGAAGAAAATCTGTAATGCTGGCTCAGCATTCCTGAGCTTAATGAATAAGAGAAGAAGATTTTTCTTCCTTTCACCTCCGCGGAAATGACCTAAGGGTGGAGCCCCACCTATTTTAAAAGAGAGCTTTTCAAAATGACAAGACAGTCAGATTTCTCTCACCCCAAACTCATGACACCTGAAAAGTAGAAGGGTATTTCTGCAGGCCCCAAACTCAATGACCCACCCCTTTCCTAGAAGCAATCTTTAGTCCTCAAACATCATGCTAAAACAACACGCAAAATAAAGAGATTGATTCATGATGCCCAAAGTGCACTGGGTTTCATTTTCAAACTTTGAGGTTCCCTTTACAATTGGCCGCAAAATAAGCCACATATGATGGCCAGTGAGGACGGCACCTTAGCCTTTGATTCAAGATTTATATCAGCTCAATAGCACTTCCCTCCAAGTCTGGCTGAATGGGAGATTTATCAATGTAATAACAGAAGCAGAAATAAATTACAGCACAGAGGCCAAAAAGAAGAGATAAGGCTTCCAAAGCGATTGGAAAAGAGGGCACGTCAACGGAGCCCTGAGATAAGGGGCATCTGCTCCGGATGGCACAGGTTCAGAGGGGAAGGCTCTTTGAGAGGCCAGTGTGAACAGGGGAGCAGGAGGCCCGGGGCTCGGGGAGGAGAAGATAAAGGAAGAACAGGGAGACTGAGACTGTTGACAATGAACATGAATGGAACAGGGCAAGAGGGTGAAAATCAGAGCTTCTACCTCAAACACTGAGGGCTCCTCTTCACTTCCTAGTTAACGGATACCTTCCTATCTCTTCCCCAAGTATCTGTGGGAGTCTCATTCCCCAATCAGCCGAACCCTAGAAGCTTTTGACTGTCAAAGGCACACACAGCACCCAGGCGCTACACAATGGCCGGGTTGTCACGGGCAAGGCTCTTCTGAATGGACGGTTCCTGAACTACAAAATGCAGAAATTATAAATACACTTCTCTTTCCCTCTTCCTCTGCTGTGACAACTTTCAGCAAGATACCAAGCAGAATTGAGTAGATTCTTCATTGCAAGGTTACGTGTTCCAAATAAAGGAGTATATAACGTAAATGAAACAGATTATTTCAACATTTGCGTTCCTCGCTTTGACATTAAGAGTTCCTTTTTAATTATCAAAAGCGAGAAGGGAGGCTGGGCACAGGGGCTCATGCCTGTAATATCGGTGCTTTGGAAGGAGGACGTAGGAAGATCACTTGAGGCTAGGAGTTGGAGACCAGACTGGGTAACATAGTGAGATTCCATCTCTCCAAAAAAAATTTTAAAATAAGCTGGGCGTGGTGGTTTGCCCTATACTCCCAACTACTTGGGGATACAGGTGGGAGGATCACTGGAACCCATAATCCCAGGCTGCAGTAAGTTATGATTGCCCACTGTACTCCAGCCTACATGACAATAACCTTGTCTGTAAAAATAAATAAATAAATAGCAATAAAAAACAAAAGTTAACGCTTATTCGCAATGTTTATAATATTTTACCAGGCCTTAGGGACCTTTTTTGTGGATTTTAGAAATCACATTTGTTTGGCAAGTACTTCTTGTCCCCCCAACCCCCCAACTGCCCTGTTCCCTTCAGACAAGACTATGTAGACCAGAGAGAGGGCCGCTGGAGCAGAATGAGGACATCAGCATATGATCCGACGAGCAAAACACAGATCAATATATTTCCACTATGCAAATCAGTAGCCAGCACACAAATAACACCTGCTAAGATGATGCTGCCTCTGTCACAGAACTTTAAAAACTAAGTGTGATTCCAGTAGAAGCCAGCCACTGTACGTGCTGATCTCCAGTAGAGATGGTGAAAGATTAACCATTTTAAAGGCTGAATGCACTGACAACCTCTAGGAGTCAAGGTTCATGTTGGCAATGATTGCTTCTTCTCCCAAGACATTTTATTTATGTTTTAAAGAATTTTTTTCACAAACTACAAAATGACAAAGTATTTTTTTTTATTACAGAGAGACTGATTGTGGAATATAACTTTTCTGGTGGCTTTGAAAAATTATGATATTCTAAATGCGTAACTTTATATTTTTACTGACACAGAAAAACATAAATTGCCTATCAACACTCCTGCGATACCTCTATATCAAGTTAGTATAGACTGACCTCAGTGCTAAATCTTTCAGAGTCAATTGTGCAGGTCTTCAAAATCAATGTCCTTTTGTGGAAAATTAATGCCCTTTACTTATTCTGTATCCTTTTGATATTCATATGGTATCCTGCCACCATATCTGTCAAAAAGCATGGCAACTGCCACTCCTGTGCCAATTCCTGCGTCCGTGTTCTGCCTTCTACAATAGCCTGCATGTTTTCGAAGCCAAGAGGCACGTCCTATTCTTATATATTTCTAATATTCCTTCAGCAAATCTGGCAACCTAATTAATTTGGAAAATCTAAGATCTTCAGGAATCCAATCACATAGAGTGGCCCTTCCTATTTTTTTTTTTTTTTTCTAAACCAAGTCTTGTTCTGTCCCCCTGGCTAGATGCAGTGGCATCATTATAGCTCACAGCAACCTCAAACTCCTGGGCTCAAACAATCTTCCTGCCTCAGTCTCTTGAGTAGCTGGGACAACAGGCACACGTCACCATGCCCAGCTAAGTTTCACTATTTTTGGTAGAGATGGGGACTTCGTCTTGTTCAGGGTTGTTTCAAACTCCAGAATGCCTGGATTACAGCTATGAGATTTCCTACCTTTTATCATTCTTAAGTCCATATTTCCAAGCTGCCTATTATCTCAGCCCTAGCCCCTTTGATCCTAGTAATTCACGCATCAGCCCATACAAAGGAGAAACCAGTGTAGGGATTCACTGGTTACATAAGGCCCGGTTTCTCGTGTTATTTTTTATTTTTATTTATTATATATTTTTATTTCTTGTCATCCTTATTGTGTCTCAAATTCAAAATAAAATGAATATAACCACACCAGAATTATATCCTTTTTTTTCCTTTAATGTTAAAGACTTGTCTGCAACACGGTCTTATGGTGGATTGCACACACTTTTAGGGTTATCAGATTATCTAGAATGAAACCTGCTAGACACAAGAAACCACTGTGCTAAAAATCAAACAAATGCTATAACCGGAATGATAAGCTACCTTTGAGATGCTCATGGGGTATGATGTTCTTAAAACTGGATGGTGAGATGAAATTTAAAATCAGCTTTTTTTTTTTTTTTTTGCAGTTTTTGGCCGGGGCAGGGTTTGAACCTACCACCTCCAGTATATGGGGCCGGCACTCTACTCCTTTGAGCCACAGGTGCCACTCCAAACCAGCTGTTTTTTTTTTTTTTTTTTTTTTTTTTTGAGACAGAGCCTCAAGCTGTCACCCTGGATAGAGTGCTGTGGCATCACAGCTCACAGCAACCTCCAATTCCTGGGCTCAAGTGAGTCTCTTGCCTCTGCCTCCCAAGTAGCTGGGA
>CAUYRH010024026.1:0-39382 GCA_963574655.1 Perodicticus potto | reverse complement strand
ACTCTAAGAAAAGAAATAGCTGAACATGTCAACAAATGGAAAAACATACCATGCTCACGGCTGGGAAGAATCAACATTGTTAAAATGTCCATACTAACCTAAGCAATATACAATTTTAATGCAATTCCTATTAAAGCTCCATTGTCATATTTTAAAGACCTCGAAAAAGTAATACTTTGTTTTATATGGAATCAGAAAAAACCTTGAACAGCCAAGACATTGCTCAGAAATAAAAACACAGCAGGAGGAATCATGCTACCAGACCTGAGACTCCACTATATAAATCGATAGTGATCAAAACAGCATGGTATTAGCACAAAAACAGAGAGACAGATGTATGGAATAGAATAGAGAACCAAGAGATGAACCCAGCTACTTACCGCTATTTGATCTTTGACAAGCCAATTAAAAACATTCAGTGGGGAAAAGATTCCCTATTTAACAAATGGTGAACTGACTGGTAACCTGTAGAAGACTGAAACTGAACCCACACCTTTCACCATTAACTAAGATAGACTCTCACTGGATCAAAGATTTAAACTTAAGACATGAAACTATCAAAATACTAGAAGAAAGTGTAGAGAAAAATCTTGAAGGAATCAGCCTGGGTGAATTTTTTATGAGGAGGACTCCCCAGGCAATTGAAGCAGTATCAAAAATACACTACTGGGACCTGATCAAACTATAAAGCTTCTTTCTGCACTGCTAAGAACACAGTAAGTGTAGCAGGCAGACAGCCCTCAGAATAGGAGAAAATATTTGCAAGTTATGCCTCTGACAAACGTTTAATAACCAGCATAAACAGAGAACTCAAACATATTTGCAAGAAAAGAACAAGTGATCCCATCTCAGGGTGGGAAAAGGACTTGACGAGAAACTTCTCTAAAGAAGACAGGAGCACAGCCTACAGACACATGAAAAAGTGCTCACCATCCTTAATGATCAGAGAAATGCAAATCAAAACTACTTTGAGATATCACCTAACTCCGGTAAGATTAGTAAGATTTTGTTAGCCCACATAACAAAATCCCAAAACCAGAGATGCTGGCGTGAATGTGGAGAAAAGGGAACACTTCTACTTTGCTGGTGGGAATGCAAACTAATACATTCCTTTTGGAAGGATGTTTGGAGAATACTTAGAGATCTAAAAATAGACCTGCCATTCGATCCTATAATTCCTTTACTAGGTATATATCCAGAAGAACAAAAATCACATCACAATAAAGATATCTGTACCAGAATGTTTATTGCAGCCCAATTCATAATTGCTAAGTCGTGAAAGAAGCCCAAGTACCCATCGACCCATGAATGGATTAATAAATTGTGGTACATGTATACCATGGAACATTATGCAGCCTTAAAGAAAGGTGGAGGTTTTACCTCTTTCATGTTTACATGGATAGAGCTGGAACATACTCTTCTTAGCAAAGTATCTCAAGAATGGAAGATAAAGTATCCAATGTACTCAGCCCCAATATGAAGCTAATTTATAGCTTTCATATGAAGGCTAAAACCCAATTATAGCACAAGAATATGGGGAAAGCGGCAAGGGAGAAGAGGGGAGGGGCAAAGATGGGTGGAGGGAGGGTGATGGGTGGGATCACATCTACGGTGCATCTTAGAAGGGTACAGGTGAAACTTATTAAATGCAGAATACCAATGTCTACATATAGTGATTAAGAAAATGCCACGAAGGCTATGTTAAACAGTTTGATGAAAATATTTCAGATTGTATAGAAGTCAGCACATTGTGCCCCATAATTGCACTAATGTACACAATTATAATTTAATAAATTTAAAGAAAATGGAAAGAGACACACATAATACGTAAGTCTTCCAACAAAACACACTATGCCATCAACTAACAAACAATTGGTTGAATTTACAAATTATTAAGACTACCAACTCATTTACAAGGACAAACCACGTATGAGTGTTGTAGGTTAGTCTATTTATCGTCACATATAATTTACATGCTGTCTATTATATTACCGAACATCTTTACTATAGATCCCTAGAAAACGGTATCAGGGCTCTATCAAATTTCATTTCAAAGGAAGTGTAAATCCAACATTTCTTTTATGTTGTCAAAATCAATTCCAATTAAAGTGACCTTGAACTTTTAGGCCTAATATATGAGGAAATTTTACACCAACTGTTTTATCTACAACATTTGAAACAAGATTTCTATTTCTATTTTAAAACATATTTTATAAATTTGAAAGATACTTTCATTTCTGTATTTTTGGTCCTTTCACTTAGAAACTTTGCTCTAAAACTGACTTTCTCGCACTACTCTAAAACAGTAGTGAAAATAAGAGATTTAGCATTTTTATTATATCCATTTACCTGTCTCTCTGGAGACTGCGCAGATGATTTCTGTGGCAAAGGTATACTATTAACCAAACATAGCACATCTTTCATCTTCTGATCAGAAATTCTCACATGCATCAAAGGGAGTCCTCCAGATACTTTAAATCTAAAAACACAATTAAGCTGTAAGGTTTTAAAGTCAGCTTCTCTATACTACAGCAGAGGGGAGGGATAGGAAAAAAGACAATATTGTACAAAGTTCCCTTAGACAGGTTTTAATCTAATCACACCACTTAGTCACTGTCAAGAAATAGGAAGTTCTATGCAAGCCACACTTCCAGATTATTTATTCATTTATTTATTTATTTATTTAGAGACAGTCTCTCACTATGTCACCCTTGGGAGAGTGCCGTGGCGCCACAGCTCACAGCAACCTCCAGCTCTCGGGCTTAAGCGATTCTCTTGCCTCAGCCTCCCAAGTAGCTGGGACTACAGGTGCCCGCCACAACGCCCGGCCATTTTTTGTTACAGCTGTCATTGTTGATTTACCTGGCCTGGGCTGGGTTGGAACCCATCAGCCTCGGTGTATGTGGCTGGCACCGTAATCACTGTGCTATGGGTGCTGAGCCAAACTTCCACATAATTTAAACACATCATTCTTAAGCAGTCAAATCTTTTTAAGTTAACGAATTTTTATGAAAATCTTAACAAATATAATTTTCTACTTTTTTAAAACTAAAAACACCATATGTACTTTAGTTCCCTGAATCACAGACTGTTCATAACACCAAAGAGTATCTACCCCATCATTCTCTATGTTCTTGTGTTATTTCTTTTTATATAGAGCATTTAGGAGCACCTGACACGTCATATACAAAGGATGCCAAAAAAAGAAACATATACACAGTTTAAGAAAGAAAAAAATCTATATTACAATTGTAATATTCAAGTTATGTTTGACTTCTGTAATTGTAAGAGGTGCTCAGACGCGACCCATTTTCATCTTGTTAGGGGTATAATTAAGTACTACAGTATAGCTTTTTCCTTTCTTAAAATGTGTATATATTTTGGCACCCTCTGTAAACACTTGCTTATTTTATGTCTCCTTGATTAAAACATAAGCCCCACCAGGACATCTGTTGTACTCACTACTGAATTCCCTTCACCCCTCTGCTAGTCGCTCCCTTTCTGACAACTGCCCTAGTCAGTGTCAGCACCTCGCATCCATGTCTCAACAGTTTTGTGGTATCTATCTGCTGCTCATCAAGCTCTTTTAGGTTGTTTATCTTTGGCTTCCTGACTAAACTGTGAACAGATCAAGTTAACAGATGCCTAACTGCTAGATTCCCTGCTAGGAAATAGTAAAGTAGTAGTTAAAGAAAAATTTATAGTACTAAATGCCAATATTGAAGAAAAATTAAGTTCTCAAATAAATGACCTTAACTTTCACCTTCAGAAACTGGGAATGAAAAGCCAATGAAACTCAAAGTAAGCAGAAAAAAGCAAAACTAAAAATCAAAGTAGAAATCAACAAAATGCAAACCTAACAATACAGAAAATAATTAAAATTAAGAGGTGGATCTTTCAAAAAAAGATCAACAAAATTAATAAACCTCAAGTCAGAGTGATCAAGACAAAGAGAGAAAAAGCACAAATTACTACTATTAGGAGTGAAAGAGATAACATCGATACAAATCCTTCATACACAGGTAATTTATACCAATAAACTTAACAACTAATACGGACCAATTCCTCGAGTCACACAAATAATAACTCAAAAATCTCATTTAAAACACTTCATGCCTGTATTCCCAGCATTTTGGAAGGCCAAGACAGGAGGATCACTTGAGGCCAGGAGTTTGAAACCAGCCTGGGCAACACAGCAAGAACCCATCTCCAAAAAAAATATTTTTAATTTAGTTGGGCATAGTAGTACATGCCTGTAGTCCTAGCTACTCGAGAGGCTGTGGTGGGAAGGTCACTTGAGCCCAGGAGTTCACTGTCATCCACCTGGGCAAAAGAGTTAAGACCTTGTCTCTTAAAAAATTAAAAATAAAAATAAATAAACATCTGAAACACATAAAAGACTCAAAAGAATAAATAACCTAAATAGGCCAAATCTATTAAAGAAATTGGAGATATAGTTTAAAACTTTTGCAAAAACAAAATTCCAGGCCTTGACAGCTTACCGGTAAATTCTACCTAACACTTATGGAAGAAGTAATTCCAAACCTACACAATATCTTTCAGAAAACTCATTCCATAAAGCCAATATTATTACTCTGTTACCAAAACAAGAAAAGTACAGACCAATATTTCTCTTGCCAGGTTGACTTAATGTCCACATGGTAAAGGGACAACTGATACATATACAACATAAATGAATCTCAATTATGCCGAATACCATACAAAAAAAATTGAAATGCTTTGATTTCATTTATGTAAAATTCTAGAAAATTCTAACAAATCTATAATCTCATAAAGCAGACCAATCGTTGTACAAGGAAGGAATATAAATATAATAAGGAAATTTTTGAAGGTGATGGACGTGTTCATCATCATTATTTTCACGACATAGATAAAGAGGTCAAAAATTATGAAATATGGCTTATGGAATGTCAATTCTACTTCAATAAAGCTGTTTTTTAAAAGGTAGCATAAATATTTCGTAACTGTCTACTTAAATACTTAAATTCAAACTTCAGTTTCTATGTTTTATTTTCTCAGGTTTTTTAAGATTCTACATAATTTCATGATCAAAAGAATTTCTAATTTTTTAGAAGATTTTATGTCATTAATAGTTAACTTTCAATTGAATACATTCAGAAAACATGGATTACCAACTTTTACAGAATATAAAAGTTCAAATACTTCTGAAATAAGAGGTGCTTTGTAATTCAAATATGTATTTTGTTTAAAGTTTCTACTACAAAATAGAATAGTAATCCTTTTTTGTCTCATACAGAAATCTTTCTTTCCTTAAAACCCAGTAACTGATGCAGATACTTTTCACCTTGTTAATTTTCTAATACAAAGAAACTCATACATTACCTGGCCATTCTAATGTCTTTTTCTACCATTGCCTTGGCCAACTCAACATGAATATCCATGGGATGTAATATATGCATAGTTGATGGACGTTGAAATCGACACTTTTTCCAGTTTTCCACTTTAAAAAATAATTTAAAATATTAAATGACTATTTTTTTTAAATTATCAGGTATTCTGTGGAAAACCACTCTTATGTTAAAACAGATTCAATGATTATCAGCTTTTACCTCTTTCAGCATACAACTTAAATAACCTGGTTTTATAATACCAATAGGCAAGCATCAAAGACTGCAACATAAAATTCTAAATATTTGCATAATGCTCATATAAAATCTTGCATGTCAAGTAAACAAGAAAAAGAACAAGGAATTTATTACCTTGATTCCAGCATTAGTGATCAAGGTGAATGGTTACAGTGAAAGGGGGAAAAACAGGGGAAAGAATGGGTAAAAGAAGTTTATGAAGCTCCTAAGTACAATATTTACATTAGCTTAACACACAATTCCAAAGGAAAAATGAGTTCTATTAAGCAAGATTTTATGACAAACAAAAGTGTAATAATCACTTCTCTTCCAATAAGATCGTCTCAAAGACAAATTTTCCAAATTTTTTTTTTGAGACAGAGCCTCAAGCTGTCGCCCTGGGTAGAGTGCCATGACATCACAGCTCACAGCAACTTCCAACTCCTGGGCTTAAGCGATTCTCTTGCCTCACCCTCCCAAGTAGCTGGGACTACAGGTGCCCACCACAACACCCAGCAATTTTTTTTTTTTTTTTGCAGTTTTTGGCCGGGGCTGGGTTTGAACCCACCATCTCTGGTGTATGGGGCCAGCACCCTATTCCTTTGAGTCACAGGCACCGCCCAAATTTTCCAATGTTAATGACGTCCTATGCAGATCTCTACTGACGTCAAAGATGAACACCTTCTACCACTTACAATTCAAACAATTATACTTAAGTATATATGAAAGAAAAAGCCATTTTAAGGGTCTGTGTAAGTACTTTCCTTCAAGAAATTAACAGATTCCTAGGATATAGAAATTAAGTAGAGCATTATAATTTTAATAAATCTCATCACTCTTACTAGAAAATAAACTCAGAATACAGAGATTATGTCTGTCTTTTCCTCCAGTGACCTTCCCCAAAGGGTAATTAATAAATAAATAATAAATGCTCCTTCCCCTAAAGGATAATTAATAAATACTTATTGCTTCTAGAAACTAAAGAAGTCTAAAAAAACCACAACCTTAGATTAAGCAGAATAAAATGAAACTTTCTGAGAAATAATTTTATTAATTGCCTTTAAGGTTTCAAGACTGTATCTACTATATGGTGACAATGATTTACACTGGCAGACTACTATTTGTTTCCTTAAGCGACCAAGAGGGTATGTGTGCGAAATGGCTGTGCTACAGGGCTGATAGACATGCACACGTATGCACGCATTACCAAAGCTACTCAAAAATAATTTCAAGGTTCTAAAAGTTGAATAAGGGTTTACCTGCTCTTGCAAACAGTAGTTGCACACTTTTTATATCAACATCAAACTTGTCATATGCCTTATCCATTATTTCTTCCAGAGATGAATTAATAGTCTTCTGTAAACCTTGATCTTTACTATTGAGCTAAAATAGAGGAAAAACTGCATTTTCTTTCCAAAACAGGAACGTACAAACATCAACATGCTTTAGTTATGTGTCTTAAACCTAACTTAAAATGAAATTATAGTCCCTAATGAATTCACATTTTGCTTAATATCTTGATAATTATTTTAAAATACTTTATTAGGAATATAATATTTCACCATACCTCTCCATTATGGTTGAGAAATAAATGCTCAGCACATTTTCTTTAATTAGGAGATCATTAACACAGTTCCCTGACTCAAATAACCTTTCTAAACATGCAACACTTCCCTCATCAGGCTCTCAAAAGTAATGGATCAGTTATGGCTCAGCAATACTACAGCCCACCCTACACCCTTCACACAAAATAGCAGGGTTTTGTTCCATCTCTCTACTCTACCACAAGCATAATTATGACATTAGAATTCAGCTCCACTCTCTAATTAATTTCCCCCTTTCCAGTAGCAGAAAAGATCAATTCAGGACTATACCTGTACAACGGGTTTTCAAAAAGTTCATGGAACATGTGTATCATAAAAAACTATGCATGGATTTCAAAATTATTTTATATCAAATAAACTCATTCTAACTTGTTATAACATGTCTGAACAGGATCTAGTTTGATGCAATAAGAAGAATAAGACATGAATTTGTAAAGGCCCCTTATCAGAGCAACATCAATTCTGCTAAAACTGAAGCAAGAACCAACCTTGAAATTACGGTAAAGTGTGAGTGGAGGAAGGGTGAAATCACTGATCTTTATTTAAAAAGTATATAGGGACGATGACCCAGAGAAATCAGCAGTTTACGAATGGATAACTCTTGTTAAGAAGGAACTAGTGATAAAGATGACCGTCAACATCAATCTGAGAGGAAAAAGTTAATCCTATCCCTGTGCCCCAACTGAATAGGAGTAATAATTAACAGTAGAAGCAATAGCCAACACCACAGACATCTCAATTGGTTCAGCTTACACAATTCTGACTGAAAAATTAAAAGTTGAGCAAACTTTTTACTTGCCACTGGGTGCCAAAACCATTATACCCAGGGTCAGCTGCAGACAAGAGTAGAGCCTTCAACAGAAATATTAAACAAGTGGGATCAAGATCCTGAAGCATTTTGTGAAGAATTGTTAATAGGTGATAAAACATGGTTTTATCAACACAACCCTGAAGACAAAGCACAAGCAAATCATGGCTACAGGTAGTGAGGTAGAAGTTGTCCAGTCAGAGCAAAGGGGACCCATCAAGAACAAAGGACATGGCAACCGTTTTGGGAGATGCTCAAGGTATTTGCTTATTGGCTTTCTGAAGAGCCAAAGAAAAATAACATCAGCTTATCATAAGAGAAAATTAACCAAACGTTTAGCAGAAAAATGCCTGAGAAAACATTACCAGAGTTCTTCACCACAACAACTCTCCTTGCTTCTTTCTCTCTTCAAACAAGGGCAATTTTGCAAGAGTTTTGATGGAAAACCACTAGGCATTCTTACAATGTGATTCCTCTAACAGTACTGATTTGATGCCTTCTGACTTCTTGCTTCCTAATCTTAAAAAGTATTTAAAGGGCACAGGTTTTTCTTCAGTTAATAATATTATAAAAGACTCCCTTGACACACTTAGATTCTCTGGACCTCAGTTCTGTAGGGGTGAATAAATGCCTGATATTATCACTTACAAAAGTGTCTTAAACTTGATGGAGCTTATGTTGAAAATAAAGTTTATATTTAATTTTTATCTTTTAATTCCATTTTTCCATGAACTTTGTGAAGTCCTATATAGTTTGAAATATTCACCTTTAACAAAGCCTTGAATTTCTGTAAGATTCAAAATCCAAAATCTAGAAGTTCTCTTGCTGTACTTAGTTACTGACAATGCTTTAACAAATATACATTCATACATGTACAATTTCATATTGTCAAAACATATAAGCAACAGATAATATGGTATAATTAAACTTTGGAAACCATGAAAACCAGGAATGCGTCTCTCTAAATTAGGAGAAAACAGAAATAATCCAGTCCTCAATGTTAAATCACCTACCACTACAGAAAATTTGAGGGTTTTTGTTTTAATAGCCATAAAATATACATAAAATATGCTAAACTAAACTTAAAAAATAGCTGAGAAAAAGTCTAGGTTTAGTTTAAGTGAATTCTGAGGAAAAAAATGCATATACATACCTGAAATGTACCAAAATCTAAAATCAGAAGGTTTGACTTTCTGTGGTAAAAACCTGTCTGTGGAACTACTAGATAAGAAGGCATCAGGTTTATCCTTAAATCAAAGACTTTTCGAGTTTCAATAATATGTGTAAGTCCTAAAGAAGGCAAAGAAACAATGAAAGATCATGTGATGAAGTAGAAATATGTGATCATTCTATTAACAATGACAATAAGAATTTTACCTGAAAAGTATTATGAAGGAATGTCAGTTTATCTCACAAATGAGATTCTCAATCCCGTAAGTAAGGTGAAAACTGCATATAGTCCAAGAGAAACATATCATAGCACAGTATACTAAACCTGTGATAGCTAGTATTTTATCCAGGGTTAAAAGAATTTATTATTTCCTTGGTAAAGCAACCAGATAAAATAGTTGGCCCGAGCTTAGAGGCCACATTATATAAAAGTATGTATTTTTAAAACTAGATTCACACACAGTGAACAGTTGTGAATAGTTTCTTAAAAAGTGAGATGGAGGGATATTTTCAAACTCAAGCTCATCCTGAGCATAGTTCTTGAAAATAATAGCATCATCATCTGTACCTCACATTATTCTCTTTCTCACCCAATCTGACAGGTATATTTGATTCCAAGTCAGCCATGTCCACTCTTTTGTTCTTTACAGTAATCTATACTATTTTAAATATAATGCTTACATCATAACAGACAAAATTTTTGAAGTTTAGTTGATAGTTATGCAAATGGTCAACTTTTTTTACCTGTAGCTGTTCTCTCTTTAATTTCTTCCAGTTTCATTAATGTGGCTGATGTTATTTGCTCAAGATCCAATCCCTTATTTGATTGAAAGAATTCAACCACTGCATTGATGGTTTTCTGTAAAAGAATTTTAAACATAGCCAAGTTATATATAGTACCTTCTACATTATAAATTTTAAGGTTCCACTTCAATTCTAAACAGGTGTGGCTCTGAAATGAGAAATAAAGATATTCTATCCTACTACATCTTTCCATGGAGTAAAAGAGAAACTATACAAAAAATGAAACCAAGGAAGCTTACTGGAGAGACAACAAATATGTGTATATCATTAAGGTGCCAAGCACATCTTCCAGTGTTCATCTGAATGGAGCAATGGAGATTACTTCTAGTTTTAGCCTCCAATTAGTCAGAAAGTGAAATTCCACTTCACTACACTGTTATTGGATTCCTTTGCACTTTGAAGTTTAAAGGTGAAATAGGGAAACAGCTATCATCCCTTGTCTACATGCAAAACTTGAACTTAAGAAAAAATCAGAAATCTTCCAAAATGAAAAGAGTTCTGGAGATTGGTATACAACAATGTGAATGTTCTTAGCACTACTGAACTGTGTACCTAAAAAGGGTTGAGATGGCAAATTTTGTTTCATGTATTTTACCACGAATACAATGAGTTCTGAAGTCTTTATATATTTCCTTCTACACACACAATGAACCCAGTTCTAAACTGGTTAGTAAAATTAAGTCAAGGATCTCAACAAGTGAGTGGGGCCAATCTCTAATAGTGAACTACACCCATCTGAAGTAATGGACAGCCTGAGTAAAAGGTCAAGGCACAGATACAGAACTTGAAGAATCAGCATTTACAATAACATATAAATGCTGAATATTTTTTCTCATGTGAATATTTAAATTTCTTTTCATTACTCCTAAAGCTCTTTGAATAAGTTCCAAACACTGAAGACAAAGGAAGAAATTGAAGTAGCAAGGCAGTTTATAACTATTTGGGAGTAGAGTTGGTATAATAAACATGAATTTTTAAAGGTATGTTACATATTTTTAATTTAACATAAGCACAACCATTTCAGCAGAAAAAAATCTATATCATATTGGGGTGGCGCCTATGACTCAATGGGGTAGGTCGCTGGCCCCATATGCTAGAGGTGGCAGGTTCAAACCCAGCCCCAGCTGAAAACTACAAAAAAAAAAACTATACCATATTAAAAAATCAAAATTAGTAGCTAATCATATACTGCTTTTGAAAAAAGAAAAACTTGTTATGAAATGTAGCTGGTAAGTAAATAAATGTTAAAATGAAAGAGGAGAAATAAAAAAAAAAAAAATTCAGAAGTATAAGGTGTTTTTTTTTAAAGAACTGCTTTCTCCGTGCACTTACAGCATCATAGATGACCTCCACAGGCTGAGACTCAACAACCAGAGTCTGGTCAGCAGGACTATTCTCTGGATTGGTTTCAAACTCTATTTTAAGCAAGGATGATGTAGTATCACCAATTGAAGCCACAAGTGATGGCACAGTATCTTGCTGTCTCAGACCTGTTATATACCAGTGTTCTAATTTTGCTTCCACCCTACAAATCAATGAAGAAAAAAGAAGTGATATAAATAATACCCTTTGTAATATAATAGGTTAAAATATAAATTTCCCTTGACAAGCCTTTGAGAACCAGGATTATGCCCATTACTCAGAGCCAAAGTTCAATCTCCTTAGCCTGGCATTTTATTACCAACGTAATCTAGTTTGCTGCTTTTGTTGTTTCTAATTCCTCTTCATCCAGGTAAAAAACCCATTTTACTTAACTCCAGAATACTGCAAAAGTTCTGATTACTGTTGCATGAATAAAAGCTCATGCAACATGGATGAACTCCTCTCCCTATCTCCATGCCGCCCCCAACACGCTCCCACCTCGTCCCTGCTTCTAGTCCTTCCCATGCAGCTGGCGAAAGCCTTCTAGCTCAATAACTGTCTTCCACCACTGAGCTCGTGTAGCATCGACTACGAGATACTTAGTTTCACAATACTTTATTACCTCTGAGTTGCCTAATATGTTATATAGTTCTTGAATTACTAACTTTTTGCATATCCTCTAATCAACAATAGTACAAACTTTTTGAAAACAGAGAACTTACTGTCCCTATCCAAATCTTTCACAGAATTTAGCCTATAAACTGAAAAACAGTTTCCAACAATTATTTGTGAAGGAAAGGAGGGAATGTGGAACAAATGATGAAGCTCCCAAATAACTTTATAACATAACAAAAACAAAGATAAAAAGATTATCTTGGTACACACAGGGAAAATAAATTAAAGAAAAACTACTACTAATGAATTTTTTTAATATTAAGTAAGACACCATTTTTGTCCTAAAATCATAACTAGAAATAAAAATTGAAATAATAAGCTTTTAAAAACTTACTTAAGTGCTTGTGCTCCTGGTCGCTGAGATACTTGAGTGCCCAGGCCAATTATCTGAATTTTTAGTATTTCTGGAATATTTCTGTCTTCTCTGATTGTAATAGAGGTGCTTACTAACTTCAGGGTCATTATATGGGCGACATACTATATAGAAGGAATGAATGGAAAGTTTTAAAGCTTAAATAATTACCTTTTTTTTTAATTTAAATTTGTTGAATGATAAAGTGATCTAAAAAATACAGCCTGGTACATGCCAGCATCCATATACTCACTACAAATGACAAACATTTAAAAATTCAATATAGAATTGCCTGCTCTAACATACATTGACAGAAGACTAAAAATTCATTTCTCTTAGCTGTACAGGTCATAATAATGAAACAATGACAAAACACTTGGGGACATAAAAATTCAATTCACAGGGCAGCGCCTCTGGCTCATTGAGTAGGGCACCGGCCCCATACACTGAAGGTGGCGGGTTCAAACTCGGCCTCTGCCGAACTGCAAAACAAAAATAGCTGGGCGTTGTGGCGGGCGCCTGTAGTCCCAGCTACTCGGAAGGCTGAAGCAAGAGAATCGCCAAAGCCCAGGAGATGGAGGTGGCTGTGAGCTGTGTGACACCACGGCACTCTACCGAGGGCGATAAAGTGAGACTCTGTCTCTAAAAAACAAGTAACAAAAAAAAAAAATTCAATTCATAGCTTTCACTAAAGCAAAGTAAGTATTGGAGACCAATCCTCTGGCTAAGGAAAAGGAAAACTATATAGAACACCTGCTTGACAGCTTAACAGAGTTAATGAGACACTGAAAAAAAGATCCTAACCCAAAATTTGCTGGGTGAAGACTGGGAGTAGTGAACTGGGTGAACCTGGGAGATACATTTCTCCTACAGGAATCTGGAGATTTAGGAGAGGGAAATCCACAGGCTATGAAGCTAGCGTGAGGTTTAGAAACTAGAAATCAGGTCCCACTAAAGGGTAACAGCACTAATACAACACCCTCTCCTTTGGTTGGGAAAGGCTATATCCTAGAAGTAAACTGGAAATACAGACTCCCATGATCCACAGCAAAGTATCAAATCATCACAATCCCTAAAATAAGAATGAACAGACTCCAAGTGCTGGAGGCTACGTACACTAGGAAGAAACAAATAAAACATCTCCTCTGGAGGAAGATATTCATTCCCACATTTCTAAATATGGGAATATATTATATAATATATATATTATAATACATATTATATATATTATACATATACATATATTCTGTATATTATATAATATATTCCCATATTTAGAAATGTGGGAATGAAGATATTAATATCTTCATTTTCAAATCCAATGTCCAGTATGTGTGCACGTATACATACACACCCATATTTTTTAGATTTCAGATTAATATGAGAGTACAAAGGATTAGCTTACAATGTTTGCATTTGTTTTTTTTTTTTTTTGAGACAGAGCCTCAAGCTGTCACCCTGGATAGAGTGCCATGGCGTCACAGCTCACAGCAACCTCCAATTCCTGGGCTCAAGCGAGTCTCTTGCTTCCGCCTCCCAACTAGCTGGGACTACAGGCGGCCGCCACAACGCCCGGCCATTTTTTTTTGGATGCAGCCATCATTGTTGTTTGGCGGGCCCCGGGCTGGACTCAAACCCACCAGCTCAGGTGTATGTGGCTGGCGCCTTAGCCCATTCAGCCACAGGCGCCGAGCCACAATGTTTGCATTTGTTAGGTAAGTTCCCTGTTATAGTTGTGCCCCTCACCCAGGAGGCGCACACACACACACACACACAAACACATTCCCTCTCATACAAACAGGCTCATGGGATTCAAGATGAGTTGGAACAAAACCCAGAAGAAACAACAGAACACAGAAACAAATTCACACAGGCTCCAGATATCAAGTTTTAGACTTACTCAAGACTATTGTGCTTATTAAGTTCAAAGGCATAAAAAGAAAATAAAACTGAATGTGTTAGCAAACAATTTGGAAGATAAAAAACAAAAAAAAGACCTAACTGAAAATTCAATAGCTAGGGCGGTGCCTGTGGCTTAAAGGAGTAGGGCGCCAGTCCCATATACTGGAAGTGGTGGGTTCAAACCCAGCCCCGGCCAAAAACTGCAAAAAAAAAAAAAAAAATTCAATAGCTAAACCCAAAAGAAAAAAATCATTTTAGCGTAAGGAAATTTGTACTAGGTTATCACAGTTCAATTTACAATTATCAAAACGTGAAAATAACCTAAATGCCCACCAACCCAGGAATGGATTAACAAGCTATGGTATATTATACCATGAAATACCATTTAGCCATGAAAAAGATGGAGACGTAGCATCTTCTGTATTAACCTGGATGGAGCGGAGAAACATTCTTCTCAGTAAAGTATCGTAAGAATGGAAAAACAATTATCCAATGTACTCAATACTAACATGAAGCCAGTAGACAATCTAACATACACCCACATAAGAGAAAAACCCACATCAATTCAAGGTGTGGGACAGGGTAACAAGGGAGTGGGCAATGGTGTGCTCCCACTTAACAGGCACAATGTTAGGGTATGTGGCATACCTCTTGGGGGAGGTACATAATTAGAAGAGGGACTCTACTTAACAAATGCAAACACTGTAACCTAATTCTTTGTTCCCTCAAATTAACCTGAAATAATAAATAAATAAATAAAATTCAAGAGCTAAAACATACAAAAACAAATTAAAATTTCAATGAATAAGTTTAATATTAAAATCAAAAAAGGTAAAGAGAATTCAAGGAAACTATCTAAATGAATGAATATGTAAAGAACTTGAAAATACAAAAGACCCAACTATGTACATTAGATGGCTCCCCAAAAAAGCAGAAGAGAATGATACAACAGAAATAAAATTTGAAGTCATCATTTTCCCAAATTGATGAGACCTCAAATTACCATTTTCCCCACAATAATTTACGAATTCAATATAGGTAGTCTCTAACAAAACTGCAGTATGTACTTTTGAAAATACTGACAAGACATTTGTGTTCTACACCTGATAGATCCAACTTATACTTGCAATATGCTCCATAGGTGTGGTCCCCCATTAACCCTCCCTTAACGCTGTAATTGGGTAAATGAGGTGAAAGCTATGTTGATTAGTAGCAGGTAAGCACTCCAATTTGTACAAATAATCAACACATCAAATCCCATAATGGCATAAATGTATGTATGATCTATGTACAAATGACTTAATAAATTAAAAAAAGAAAAAAAAACAAAAAAGAAAATATTGACAAAGTAATTCTAAAAATATATGTTAGTACAAAGGGTATAAAAATAGCTAAAACATTCCTTAAAAAGGAAAACACGTTCAAGGTCATATTTTAAGACTTACAGAACTATAGTAATCAAGATGGGGACCATTAGTGTAAGGACAGACACAGTTCAATAGTTCAATGGAACCAACTCTAAAAATAAACCTACACGTACAGAGGCAATTTATTTTCAACCAAGGGCCAACTCAACGTAACAGGAAAAAAAACAAAAGTCTTTTATAAATACTATTCAAACAAATGGATGTACACAAGGAGGGCACGGCGGGGGAAGCCTCGAATCCTATGGCCCTCCAAGCACAAAAATTAATTTAAGATGAATATTAGACTAAATATAAAAACACAGAACACCATGAAGTTTCTAGAAAAGAAGAAAACAGAGAATATCTTTCTGACTACAAAATAGGCAAAGATTTCTTGAATAGAGCTAATGTTAATATTAACCATAAAAAAGACAGAACATCAAATTTAAATTAAATTTTTCTCTCATAAATAACAATTACTTTATAAACAGGCAAGCCACAGATTGAGACACACATACATTTACATGTGACAAAAAACTTGTATGCAAATATATAAAGAACTCCGACAAAAAACAATAAAGGACAAACTCTATTTTATTATTTATTATTTTTTTTAAACTGATGTTATTTTCCATCAGCCTTATTTCCATCTTGTTTAAGAGCTTGTGAAAGAACAGCTGAAGGGCACTCAGTGGTTACTCCCACCCATCTAGTGGCCTGAGCAGTAAGAGCTTGCAGACCAGTCTCGGTGGCAGGCTGGGCACTCCAGTCTTCAGTAGGCACCTGCAGCCTTCAGACCAGTCTGCAATCTCAGGCTGAGAGCAATAAACTCAGGAGCTGGAGCAGTCCATTCACCCTGAAATTCCTCCTTAGTCACGGCTTTCTCAGTGGCAGGCTGCTCTTCCTTTTCAATCTCTTCAGGATCTCTGTAGAAGCACAGATCAAGTATGACCTCCCACGGGTGTTCACGGGACATGGTGCCACACGTGTAGGGAACTTCTCAAGCCAACATCCACCACATCAGACCTACCGCGTGAGAGCCTTCGTTGTTGCATGGGACAGCGATGTTCACATAATGCAGAGAGAATCTGAGTTACACAGAGCAATGGTAGACAGGTTAACATACGACACCTCTGTGAGAGGCTGGTGGTCAGCCCTGGGATCAGTAACCACTACAAGACAAGGCTTCCACAAGGCTGCCCGAATCTGACTAGTGAAGGTTCCGGGAGAGAAGCAGTCAGGAATAGGACTGGCTCCAGTGGCAGCAGCAAACTTCAGCACAGCTCGCTGGCCAGTATTCCTAGAGGATATGAAACTGACATCAGCAGGGTTTTCAATGGCAACAATGCCACAAGCTGCCAAGGGAAGCGTCTCCCAGGTCCTCTTCAGATTTATTATGTAGACGCCATCACTTTTCCTTTTGTAGATGTACTACAAAATGTACTGTTCCATCTGGAAGTCAAGGTTGGTGCCACCTAAGTGGTTCCTGCTGCAAGAAATTTGAGGACATCCTTCATTTGCAGGACATCAAGGGCTCCAGACCTTGTGAAAGTTTCCCTTTAAGTTACAATGGGAATCCAGGACAACTCCATGTGGACCCCTCCCTGGGTAGCGTGGAAAGGCACAAGCCAATTTTAAAATCGGCAAAAACACTTTAATACACACTTCATGAATGAACATTATAGAGATGCACAAAAAGACATGAAAAGATGCTCAGTATCATCAGTTGTCAGGAAAATGTAAATTACAAACATAGAAGAATAATATCATATCCACTGAAATGGCTAAAATTAAAGAGCCTGACAATATCAAATATGACAAGAATGTGAAATAACTAGAATTAGTGGTGAACATATAAAATATTACAACAATTTGGAAGAACTGTTTGCCAGTTTCTCTTAAGGTTATATGTAGTACATACATCTACCTTATGACCTGACACTTCCATTCCCAGATGTTTTCCCAAAAGAAATAAAACCCTATGTTCACAAAAAACTTATACAAAATGATTCATAACCTGAAACAACAAAATGTGATATATTCATACAATGAAATACTTTTCAGCAATGTTCAGAACAACCTACTGATATACACATAACATGAATGAATATCAAAAACATTACCTCAAGCAAAAGAAGATACAAAAAATGCACAAATAGGAAAAAGTAATCTATGGCAACATAATCATAAAGTAGTTGTCTTTATCAGGCAGGAGAGGAAAAGTTACTGGAAAAGGTCACAAGGGAACTTTTTGACAGGATGGAAATGTTTCCTATCTTGTTTTGGATCGTCATTATATAGGTGCATTCAACTGTCTAAACTCATCAGAATGAACCTTAAGTTCTATGAACTTTCTTGTCTATAAATTTTATCTCAACAAAATCTTAAAGACATCATTCATAACAAAACCAAGAAAAGACATTCAATTTCTACAGAGAAAACTATAAAACATTATCAAGGAAATAAAAAAGAGATAAACAGAGAGGCACATACTATATTAACAGATAAGAAGATTCAATACTATAAGATATCAATTTTCCCAAAATTAATTTACAAATTCAATAAAATAAAAATCTCAGTTTTCTGCAGAAACTGACTGGCAGATTCTAAAATTTATATGGAAACTTAAAGGGCCAAGAATAGATAAAGCAATCTTAAAGAAGAGTTGAAGGATTTATACAGCTAGGTTGCAGCACGGATTATGAAGATATAGTCTAGTGGTTCTCAACCTTCCTAATGCCATGACCCTTTAATACAGTTCCTCATGTTGTGGTGACCCCAACCATAAAATTATTTTCGTTGCTACTTCATAACTGTAATTTTGCTACTGTTATGAATCACAATGTAAATATCTCATATGCAGGATGTCTTTAGGCGACCCCTGTAAAAGCAGACACGACCCACAAGTTGAGAACCGCTGGTATAGTCACTAAGACGGCATACTACAAAGATAGACAAATGGCCAATGTAGCAGAATGCGGATTCAACAGGAATATGAAGAATTGACCGAGAAAGGGGTAAAAGGAGAGCAGCAAGAATGCATGGTCACTTTCATAATATGTGCTGTGTCAAGTGGAAAGTCATGTAGACAAATCCAAATCTTCACTTCATACCATACACAAAATCGATTCTAGATGAACCATAAATCTAAATATATAAAGTAAAATAACATAAAGCTTCCGGAACAATAGTTCCATGATCTTAAAGTAAGGAGAAACTGGTTAAACAGGGCACACACAAAAAAAAGCACTGACCATAAAGGAAAAGACTAATAAATAAAAATTAAAAATAAGACAATCTAGCCATTGAAAGACACCATGAAGAGAGTGAAAATGCACTTTACATCATGGGAGCAAATATTTGCAATTTAATTAAAAACAAAAAACCAAACCAGACTGTGGGGGAAGATAATAACAATATGTCCAACTAGCAGGGCCTTATAGCCAAAATATATAAAGAATTCCTACAAACCAATAAGAAAAAGACAGACGACCTAATAATAGAGAAAAGACTCAAAAGCCACTTCACAAAAGAAAGTATCTAAAAGCTAAAAAATACGTTAAGTGTAGTACCTCCTTAGCCACCCAGGAAATGAAAATTAAAACCATAACAAAACATGACTATATATTCCCATCTTGAATGGCTACAACTTAAAAGACTGCTAATGACTTCTGTCAGTGAAGATATGCCACAGTAAGAATCCTCCTATACTCCTGCTGGAAATGTTCTCTACCTTGGACACTGTTTAGTAGAATCTAATATTAAATGAACTTATATCCTGAGACCCAGTAATTCTACTCGCAAGTAGATAAACAAAAAAATCTTACATATATATACTAAAAGACACTTAGAAGTTCAGAGAGCATTATTCATGATAATCAAAAAATAGAAAGAACCCAAATGTTCATTAACAAAAGCACAAATAAATAAGATTTGGTTATTTTCAAGTAATTGAATTCTATACAGCAATGAAAATAAGCAAAACACATCTACTGCACCAGAGATAAATCTCACAACAACAAAGCTAGACACCCAAAATACGAATTTTATGCATTCATTTACAGAAAATAATACAAAACAAAATCATAGTGTTTGTAGCAAAAAAATAAATAAATAAATAAAATGAAATCAAAGACATGATTCCCAGAAAAATCAGAATAATGCTCACCTTTGGAGAAGCAATAATGGGGGATGTAGGAGCTTCTATAGTGGTGGCAATATCATAAATCTTGACCTTAATAATAGTTATATACCTGTTCCTTTTTGATCAAATGAGCAATACATTTTTGTTTTGCCCAAGCTTTTACACGAGTTATATTTTGCAATTTTAAAAATATTATTTTAAGTTGAATCTTACAAAGATTTTATCTTGACACTATAATAAGTACTTTTTATCAGGTTATTCTTACATTCACTAAGCAACCAAAGAGAGAACTTTAACTGGTAAGGCCTGACTACAAGTATTCAATAATTAAAGTAAAACTAATAACATATTTATAAATCAATAACTTTAACCCAACTCAATTTAATACAATAAAATGAGACAAAAATACCTGTTAAACCAAGTCATAATTACCTGTTTGGGTAAAGTTAGGTTGTGGGTACTCTCACTATAACCAATGGCAGTGAAGAGCTTATCTTTTTCCTCTGGAGTCATAAGGTCATCAATGGCTATAAAGAAAAGATAACATTTTAAGAAATAAATTATTCAGTTTTACAGATACAATTGAAAAGTCAAACCAAAGTAACATAGGTCCTAAAATCAACAGAAAGAAATGGTAAAGTAAAATTCACCTGGTAATTTTCTCCAATATTCTATTGCTTTGACTAGCTAAACAAACATCCTACATTAGCTTATTTAGGTCAAGAAAAATCAAAGTGATACCATTAAGGAAATTCAGTTCTCATACAGGATTTCAGAATTCTCTAAGTATTTTAAAATTTAAGTGAAACTGGAATTAATAATAAAAAATGCTAAAATGTTGAGAGTTCTAAATTTAAACATTTTTAATCTGACATAATTTTTCCCAAAAAATCTCAGTATTTTAGTGAGATAATCACAGGAATGTTCCAGCCTCATGTATTTGTTTATATGTTTATTACACTGAGATAATTTTATTTTAAATGTATTTTAAAACAAAATTCAACAGGTATGATATAATTTACAATACTTTATAATTTACAATATGATATAAATGTTTCTTATCAGTGTACAATAAATTATCTGACTTGGAACTTACTGTCAGGAATCAAAGATTCTTCATCTTTTTTCTTAGGTTCCTTTTTACCCCAGAACCCACTAAACCAGCCTCCACGTTTCTCGCCTTTGTCAGCAGACCTTTTCCTTAATTTATGCCCAGATCGAATCACCTAAAAAATAAAAATTAAAAAATGTAATTGAGGAATAATGCCCTCTTCATTTTCAGGTGTAGGCAGGTAAGAACGATGGTTAACTTTTTAAAACATCACATGAGATTAAACCAGTCCTAAATGATGCTCACAACATGATTTGGTTAACGTAGCCCCCCAGTTAATTACCTGCCGCACCAACTGATAGCATTTTGATGAGGCTGCATTTTGTCAGCAATGTAGTTATTTCAAGTAAAATTTTTCTGAGCAGTAAGACTTCCAAATTTTTAACTTAAGGAGTCACTAGACCTGCAGGTTTATAAAGTATAAAGTTCCCTGAAAGGGAACACACCCCCAAAAAATATTAGTTTAAAACAATCATATTTCAGAGTTAATACATATTGCTGGCTTGCTAACTATGAACATGGCAGGGGAAATGGGGTGTAAATAAAAATACATAGTCCTCAAATCTCATTTCTATTGTTCCTCTCTTTGCCCACTTTTCAGTAAAGCACAGACGAATAACCGAAAAGCAAAAAACTGAAAGATAAAACATTTGTGTATAATAAAAAGTGAAATAATCCCAAAAAAGAAGTTAAATGAAGACAACTGAATCCTATAGTAAAGAGAAAAGGTTTGAGTAGAGAAAGTAAAGATTAACCAAGAGGAAAATGTTAAAATTTCATCCCAAACCACAGTTGAGTGCATATATTCAAACCCTGTTTGGATTTACAAATCAAAGTGCCTAACAACTCAGCTACTGTGGATATCAAGCTCAGTGGTATTCAATCCTTGCTATATGTAAGAATCAGCTAGACGCTTTAAAAAAAAAAATGCCAGTGCCAAAGCCCCACTACACAACAATTAAATTAAATCTTGAGAGTGGGTTTCAGGCATCAGTATATTTTTTAAAATCCCCTGGTAATTCTAATGTGCCACCAGGGTTCTGAACCACTGAGATGACAAGTTTCCTTCAACAACAGCACAGATCATCGAGCAGGGAGTTTAACTGCCTCAAGAGTTTTCCAAGTAGATGAAACTGAGCTATTGTGGACATGACACCAAACTACAGAATCTCCTAGCAATTCTTTTGAGGAAAATGCAACGAGAGGCTGTAAGTTCAAACCTCTCTTTGAAGTTGGACTTAATAAACAGTTGGATTTATAATAGTTTTTTATAAATCCAAATGCAGGAAGAATCGTAAAGCATTTGGATGCTTTATTAAATACTTTTTAAGTAAACTGATAGTTTTAAAAGTGCAGGCACTAAATTCGTTTTTTAATTGTTACCATATTTTTAGTCCCTATAAAAAATTTACTGTATGATGACAGGTAATATTTTTTAAACTGATTTGAGGGAAATCTATTTATTTTAAAAATATGAAATATCTGAAATTAACTATTAAGGTATTTTAAAAAATAATGTAAGGACAAAATCCAACTCTCCTCTTCCCAAGTCTCTACCTAAACTTCTAAGAACATTTAAAAAGAAAAGATAAAGCCCCATGATCTCCCACTGCTCATGTTCTTGCCCCTGGTTAGTGCTTGGCCCTGGAGTATGGACATGACCTGAAACTTGATTATTACCAATAAAATGCAGCAAAGGAGATGAGATGTATGTTATCTGCAAACAGCACATACATTACTATATGCATAAGCCTGTACAGCCATCTTGCTGGAGTCTCCCTCTCCCTATGAACAAGAAAGCTGCTATGCTGTGGCCTATGCCGGAAGGCCCCATTGACAAGGAACTGAAGGTGATATTTATGAGTAGCTACTCTAGCCAGCACCCAACTTAGAACTAAAGCCATGTTCCATTCCAAAGCCACAAAGAACTAAATTCTGCCAAGGTAAGTGGATCCTCCATCAAGTATACTTGAGATGATACCACAGTCCCCAGCCAGCATCTTACAATATTTAGAGACCTACAGTAGAGGATTCAGTTAACCCATGCCTAGATTCCTGACCTACTGAAAGCTGAAAATGCTATGAAAACTCTGTGTTGTTTTTAATCATAGAAAACCCCTCCATCTGGATCCCAGCTCTGCCCAGTAATGAAGCGGCACAGAGGCACATGCAGCACAGTTTGTACAGCAGCTGAATCCCTGAGAGAAACACTGTATTTCTGGTCAAGGAACCAGCAAATGGAGCTCAGGAAAGCCAGAGGGTATATGGGGAAATCCCACAGCGGGAAGAGCCACAAAAGATTAATAGTTCTTAATTCTGTACAGAACCTGTCCAAATATCAGTCTAACCCATGCTTCACAAGTATATAAAACTGACACACATCATAGTAGTAAAGGTTTAGAAAGAAACAAACACAAGTCTGCACAAGTCTCAAACTAAACTCTGGGCCACTTAGGAGCAACATAGACCCAAACCTATATATGAAGGATTAGAGAGCTGACTTGAGATTTGAACCACTATCCACAGAAGGCAAAACACAACTTAAAAACAGAATCTAAGCAGCTTGGTATGCCAACACAAAATAACATTTTCCAGGTACCACATAATATAATAATTACAATGTCAAAAGTACAATCCAAAACTTTTTTACATACAAAAACAAACAAAAACCAGGAAAATGTGACAAATTCTTTAAGGAAGATAATTAACACATGCCAATGGTCCCAAAGCCTAGATGTTGGAACTACCATAGAGCCACTGCAAGTAACTCTATTACCTGAGGTAGAGGGAAATACCCTGGAAATTAGCAAAAAGATTGAAATTTTCAGAAAAGAAATTTAAACTATAAAAAATAGCTCAAAAGGAATTGGGGAAATGGAAAATATAGTATTTGACATTAAAATCTCCCAGGATGGGCTCAATAGACAAACGGAACCAAAAAAAAAAAAAAAAAAAAAAAAGAGAGAGAGAACTTAAGGACAGAGTAAAGGAAATTATCCAATCTAAAAACAAACAGAAAACAGACTATAGGAAAAAATGAACACAATCTATGATTTAATATTAAAATTTCAGCAATCTATGGCATAATATTAAAACATCTAAAATATATATGTACATTATAATGTATATGTAAGTATCTAATATTTACATATATACCTAATACATATATATACACACATACACACACACAAACATACGTATATACATACACAGAGGGTGTCAAAAAATGTATACACATTTTAAGGGAAAAACTACATTAAAATTCCAATTACTAATGTATACTGATAACCTGTGTTATCTTGTACATTTTATCTCTATCTTGTATCACTTGTAATTGCAGAAGTCAAACATGACTTGACTAATACCATTTTAACAGTCCTTTCCCTGCTTAAAATGTGTATACATTATTGGCACCATCTGTCCAAGGAGAGAAGGAAGAAAAAGAAATTGTGGCCAAAAAATTATGTGAAAAACGTATGGCTAAAATTATCCAAAATTTGGTAAATTTTAACAGTTCTCATCTTAGCTCAGCTGACAAATCAGGTACAGGTGCAGCTGTCAAGCTGACGACTCTTGTTTGAAATACTGATCCACTTGAATGTGAAGGTGTGACTCGTATGGCTTCCCTCCTACATCTCTGGCCATCCCTCTATGGTCACCTTTGCTGGCTCCTTCCCATCGCTCTGACCATACCCATCACATCTTGGAACTCTCCTCCTCTCTAGCCACTCTGATTATTCAGGTACTCTCATCTGATCTCATGGCTTTAAATGACATCTAGGTGCTAACCCTTCCTAAAAGTATATATCAAGCACAGACCTATCTTCTGAATTCCATATTCATGTATCCAACTGCCTACTCCATATCATCCCTTTGATATCTCAGAGATATTTAAACCTCTCTTGATCCGCTCCAAACAAAATTTCTGATCTTCTCCCACCTCACACAAGCATGTTCCCTTCAGTCTTCTGCATCTTATTTGATAGCAACTCCATCATCCCAACTACTCCAGGCCAAAATCCTTAAAGTGAGCTTCGACTCTCTTTCTTACAACCGACATCTATCTAATTTAGTCAAGAAAACTGGCTACCTTCAAAGTATAATCTGACCAGTTCTCATCACCTCCAGTGTAACCACTCTCAGGCCAACCTACCATTGCCTCTCACTTCAATTATTTAAGAAAGTATTCTAACTGATCTCCCTGCTTTTACCATTACCCTCTCTCTTACAGTATGTTTTCAAACCACCCAGAGTCTTTTAAAACAAGTCAAATCATATCATCCAGTTCTCAAAACATAATATAATGGCTTCCCAATTTGGAGTAAAAGCCAAAATTCACACAATGGCTTATAAAATGCTACACAATGTAGCATCCTCCCCAACCCCCACAAACACCTCCTCTTCCTCTGCTACCTTATTTCTCTGACCCTATTAACCACCATTCTTCCCTCTCTCACGATTCTAGTTAATTTCCTGAATGACCCAGACATGTTCCCATCTCATCATCTTTGAGCAATTTATTCTTTCTGCCTGGATATACTTTTCCCTTAGATAGCTTTCTGGCTAACACCCTCATCTTCTTCAGGTCTTTACCCACATGTTTCCTTCTTAGTGAGGCTTTCCTTGACTACCCTGTTTAAAACAGCAACTATCATCATCAGCACCTATCTCCTGCACTCTCTATATTCCTTCCTGCTTTATTTTTATTTATGTATGTTTTTTAACTATTTTCCTGTTAGAATAGAAATTGAGGATTTTTGTCTGTTTTGTTCATTTCTCTATGCTAACACAAATGATGACGATGACCAAGAAAAAATATTACTTATTTAACAATTACTACATTCTGAGAACGTAATAGTTTAAGAGCTTTATATGAATTATCCTGAACTCCTCACATTACCCATGATATACGAACTATTAATTAATTTTACCTTACAAATCAGGAAACCAAGGCATATACAGGTTAAATAATCCAAAATCATACAATTAGGAGATGGCAATTAGAAAGCAAGGCTGGGATCAAAATCCAGTCCATTTGACTCACAAGTCCAAACTCTAAGCCTAATGCCAGAATAACAGGCACTCAATAAGTATTTGCCAAATAAATGAGTAAGTACACAGCTGACACATGAACAACATGGGTCTGAAATGCACAATTCAGCTTATAGACAGATTTTCTTCCACCTCTGCCACCACTGAAACAGAAAGGCCAACTGCTCTTCTTCCTCCTCCTCCTGAGCCTACTCAATGTGAAGAAAATAAGAATGAGAACATTTATGATAATCTTCTTCCATTTAATGAATAGTAAATATATTTTCTCTTCCTTATAATTTTCTTAATAGTATTTTCTTTCCTTCAGCTTATTTTATTGTAAGAATACAATAACATTCAAAATATGTGTTCATCAATTCTTTACGTTAACAGTAAGGCTTTCCATCAACAAGCCTACTAGTAGTTAAAAGTTAAGTTCTAAGGGAATCAAAAGTTACATGCAAACTTTCCAACTGCATGGGGGCATGGCACAGCTAACCCTCACGTTGTTTAAGAGTTGACTTCATAGGCTTTAATCTCATGTAAAAGTATGAGTATGAAGATCTACAATCATAGAAAGGACTAAACAGACATACCGAAAGCTACTAACAGTAGTTGCCTTTAGTGTGGGAGATGCGTGTTTCTGTTTTCTTCTTTTGTTCATCTACATTACTAATTTTTCTATAATGAGTTCTATTGCATTTGTATTTTTTTAATTACCAAAAAAGTCATGCTACAGACTCTTAAAGATGACACTGAACAACGTACACAAGGCATCAATAAATAAGGAGTTACGAACCACCATAAGCAGACTGATTCCAATTGTGGAAAAAAGGAAAAGAGAAGGAGAGAGGAGGAGGGAAGAATCGAAGAAAGAAGACAGGGAGAGAAAGGAAAAAGGATGAGGAGGAAACAAAGGAAAGAAAAAGTAAAAGGAACATGGGGGCGAAGGATAAATAAGTAGGTATACAAGCATGGGAGAAAAACTGGAAACCAGCATAGCATTCTAAGTTGTTAAGACTATGGATAATTTTAATCATCTTTTTTTGAGAGTTTTTCACTTGAAAATATAAATAATATTATTCATAAAAGTTTATTTATTGTTGTGGTCACCTTAAAAAAATTTTAAAAACAAACAAAAGTTTACAAAATTTTTTGTTTTTCCCCCTTCATGTTAATGGCTTTTTTCCATTTTGTTTTCCACTGAGACTAAATTAATCAATAAAACTCAACCATATTTCTAGATTTAAAGGATTGGTATTAACATATTTAAAACATACAATCAGTGATAAAAATGATTACCTCAACTTGCGCTTGTTGCCTTGCTAAAATTATGTTAAAAACATCTAGAGTCTTCTCCAAGTCCTATAAAACAAAGAGATACTTGTAAACAAATATTATTAGATTATCAGATGAAAAAATTTTCTTCTATCAGTTGTAGGCTTACCTAGTCCATTACCAGTACTTGTGATTTAATGAAAGTATCAATTTAAACATATACTAGACTTTGAACTTTTTAAAATTGTATGTGTGTACGTGGAGTGAGAGACAGGGGCTCTCTTTCTAACCCAGACTGAAGTGCAATAGCATCATCACAGCTTACTGCAGCCTCCAATTCCTGGGCCCAAGCAATCCTCCCACCTCAAGTCTCCAGAGTAGTTCCCACTACAGGTATATGCCACCATGCTGAGTAAGTTTTTTACTGTTTGGTTTTTTTGGGGTTTTTTTGTATACACAAGGTCTCATTGTGTTGCCCAGGCTGGTCTCGACTCCTGGCCTCAAGTAATCCTCCTGCCTCAGCCCCCAAACTGCTAGAATTACAGTTGTCAGCCACCATGGCCAGGCCACATTTTAAAAATTTTTACAATAAGAGAAAAAAAAATTCCAAGAAAGTAAACTCTCATTAAACATAGTATGAAAATAACAATTTTTCTGTAAGACCATTATAATTCAGAGACAGCTACATATGCACATGAAAATAAGAATATTTAAGAGAGAAATTTGTTTTAGGTATTATCCTTATGGTTCTTACTTCTTACTCTCCTCGTCTTCTGTGTTTTATTACAACCACTATGATAAAGACACCATTATAAAACACACAAAATTTAAGAACATAAAATTCTGTAAGTTACTAAGTGAGCTAAAGTAGAAACTGACTTGAGGAATTTACATACAATTTGTACAGGGACTCTAACATTAACTGGGTGACCTCTATTACAGGTGCTTTATGTATTATTCATGCAGTTCTCACAATTCTGTAAGACAGATATTATTTCCATTTTGCATCTAAGAACATTAGACTTGTGAGGTTAAGAAAGTTGAATCCATGGTCAAAAGAACACTTGGTAAATATACAACTTGATACCCGAACCCAAATCCATCTGACTCCAACACTGATGCTATTTCTAATATACTATGCTGGCGATTGTTATATATTTCAGAATAATAGAAACTCAATTCATTCTTCACATGATGAATCAGTGACAGAAATAGTTTATAATCTTATCACATGATATTAAGCAAATTATGGACTCAGTGTGTGTTTTCAATCGTTTAAAAGGGGATAAATGAGATTCCTCTCTTTTCTCAAGGAGTGAAAGATATTTTGTATAAGTAAAATATTGAAGTCTTTAAAAAAGCCACCACCACATAAATATAGGGCTTTTATTAACAAAACAAGATACAAATGGCTAGCATACTGATTTTCTAAGCAATATTTAAAAAACCAGACACATTTCCCCAAATAGTTTATAGTAACCTTATTTTATATGATATTAGGATGGGCAAAAAAGAGTTTTGCTTTTATTTTAAGAACCTGAGAAAAAATACTCTTCATTTGCCCATAAAATTCTCTCTCAAGAAGAGATGTGTTTTGTTCTTTCTAAAATTATACTTTGATTCAAATTAAATGCAGAAGAATACTGAAAGAAGATCAGACAAATAACAGCTCTCTCTAATATATGCAAGATATACCTGTATTTGTTTCTGTACTTCTTCTGAGACTTTAGTCTGGGTTAACTTGGTTTGGAAGGCAATTTTGTAACTCTTGAGTAGCTGCCTATGCTTTTTTATGTTACTCCATGACCACATCTGTATATACCTTCTTACATGAACTTCAAGAACAGAATTAATTGCATATTTCCACCTGAAAATCAAATATTGTTAATGCAATCTGAACATAAAGGTTTAAGAAAAGGCACAAAAATGGCTTTAACTTTTCAGGTTTTACACTGTTAAATTTTTATTGTTCTTCACTATCTTCCCACAAGAGCTTGGCAATAGTATTTCAATTCTCCAGTACAATTCTCTGCCTTAAACAGATTAAAGTATTAAACAATCCTCCAGGAAAGGGGTGTGCAAAAACAAAATCATAAAGGCACAAAATGACATAGAAATTAATAGTATTCCACTATGGTTATAATATTGAATCTATGTAAGTGACTGATGAGAAACAAGATTCTTTCCCTAATGTTCAAAGTCTTAAATGCTAAGTTAAGAATCTGGGAATCCAGGAGCACAAGACCAAGTGGATACACTTATGAAAAATAGCCAACATGAACATATAAAAGATACCGCACTCTTGTCCTCTTTTAAAACAAAGTGGCTGGATCACATGGGTTTAAAGTATTTTTAACTCTGAGAGTCCCTAACTACATATGTTTCTTATAAAATAAAAAACAAAGTATAACTTACCATTGTCGACAATTGGTGTGAAGTGGTAAACAAGGTTTATATTTCCTGTAAGGGGCATTTCTAATCATATAATCCACTGACTCCAAAAGGTCAATCATACTTAAGTACTATTAAAATAAAAATAAAATTCTATTTACTACATTGGACACATGAATAAAGACCAAATTTTATTCTATTTTTCAGTCCACTGAGACTCCAAATTCCTTGAAAATTGCTGCCTGACAACTTAACAATATACTGTATTTCATCAAACTTAAGACACTATCAATTATTATTAAACTGTCATACTACCAGTAACATATGTATCTTGATATGTTAAAATGTAAATTAAACGTACATCCTGGAAACAATAAATTACGGTATACATAACTGCTAACACGAAACATGGCTATTTTTCAAACTGTGTACTTTTCCACTGGGCCATCACTTCACCAGTAGTTATCTATGAGCTAATTTTTAAACTGTTTCAGAAAATTACTGTGTAACTAAAGTAAGATCAAGCTATCTAAGCACCCCTCTTACCACCAACACAGCAACTGTGTGGATCTGATAAATAGCTCAAAAGGAGGAAAAAACACACACACTCAAGAGGCAGCAAGACTGCAGGCAAGATAAAGGCAAGCCTACCTTCCTCATCTCTAATTTTTCTTAACATAATTCTAACTAAGGGTTACCTGCCATGAGGCTATTCAGCACTTGAAATGTACCTGAACTTGAATGTACTACAAGTGTAAAAGATTTCAAAGACTTAGCAGGGGAAGAGGTAAGATTGTAAAATATCGTTACAATTTTTTTATATTGATTACATGATAAGATTATGGTAGGTTTAATAAAACATATTACTAAAGTTAATTTCACAGCTTTCTTTTCACTTTGCTAATTAGCTACTAGAAAAACTAAAACTATAAAAACAACTTGCATTACTTTGTTTGGTTTTTTTTGAGGCAGAATATCACTCTGTTGCCCTGGCTAAAGTACAGCAGTGTCTACCTAGCTCACAGCAACCTCAGATTCCTGGGCTCAAGTGATCCTACCTCGGCCTCCCAGAATACTATGATTATAGGCATAAGCCACTGCAGAGGGCCTGGATTACATTTTAATTAGACAGCACCCAGCTAAAAGCTCAATTATTTAAACTTCCTGTCCCCCTTTCACTTCCAATTCTCCAGGTCTGTTATCCAAACACTCCAAATGAACAACCATGCTTAGAAAACAAATGAAGAAAAAGCTGCTAACATCGCTGTTCTAAAAATCAAAGAAATAATATTTAATATAGAGTAGGGCAGAGCCTGTGGCTCAATGGAGTAGGGCGCCAGCCCCATATGCCAGAGGTGGTGGGTTCAAACCCAGCCTGGCCAAAAACTGCAAAAAAAAAAAGAGTATACAGGCTGGGCACCTGTGCTCAGAGATTAAGAGCACCAGCCCTGTGTACCAGAGGTGGTGGGTTCAAACTCAGCCCAAGCCTGCTTAACAACAAAAACAAAAACAAAAATATATGTATGTGTGTGTATATGTGTGTGTGTGTGTGTGTGTAAAATTAAAATCCTCCACCAATTACAACAAAGACATGTGCACCAGAATGTTTACTGCAGCCCAATTCATAATGGCCAAGACTTGGAAACAGCCCATGTGCCCATCGACCCATGAACAGATTAACAAATTATGGTCTATGTACACCATGGAATACTATGCAGTCATAAAAAAGAAGGAGACTTCACATCTTTTATGTTTACCTGGATGGAGCTGGAACATATTCTTCTTAGTAAAGTATCTCAAGAATGGGGAAAAAAGTATCCAATGTACTCAATACTACTATGAAATCAATATATAACCACCTGCACACTCATACGAATGGCAAAACGTAACTATAGTCCAGAAAGTAGAATGGAAGAGGAGAGAGAGGGGAAGGGGGGATATGGGAGGTCGGAGGGTATTTGGGGAGACCTCACCTAATGTGCATGATGCAGTGGTACATTTCAAAACTATTAAGAAATCAGTATAATTGTGATGGATGTGTTACTTCATTCAATGTAAGCATTTCACATTGTAATTTGAAGCAGTACCCTGAACTCCATAAATGCATCAATGTACAAAGTTATGATTTACTAAAAAAAATTTTAAAAATTCAGCTAGGCTATGATTGTGCCTGAGCATGTCTCTAAGTAAAAGAATCTGATGAAAGGGGGCAGGGTGTGGTAGCTCACAACTGTAATCCTAGCCCTTTAGGATGACGTCATGGGAGGAGCACTTGAGGCAGGGAGTTCAAGACCAGCCTGGGAAATGTATTGAGACTTTGTCTCTACAAAGAAAAATCCATTTTTTTTAAGGTATGGGGGAAAAAAGAATGGCACAGCAGGAATAGAAGCTCTCACAGCTGGCCTTAAGGAAAGATGGTGTGTTGGTATTGCTACATGTTGACTATGCTGGCAACTGACTTTTTCTGAAGTTAAGCCATTGTTTTTGCCACTTAGAATCTTTCTTTTATATACGTATAGTGAAAGGGGTTGGTTCTTCAGACCTAGGCATAGTTTTCTCCTGTGTAACTCTTGTGTATACATAAAAATGGAAACACAAGTGAAAAAAATTGTTTAAAGTATTTCTAAGGCAATACAACTTTATTACAATTGTCACCTGGCTGACAGCAATCATAAGGTCTCCTGTTTCAAAGACAGGAGAATGTGAAAAATTGCAAATGTAAATATCCCCCAAGGACAATACACTACATATAGAACAATACACTAGTGTGACTCCTTTATGCATACCTCCGAGTTCTGTCTTCCTCTTTCCCATCTAGGGACAACAACAATGAGCCTGAACTTTGAGCAGTCATTCTCTTATTTCCTTTCCTCTTTTTCCAACATATCGTTTGCTCTTGTTGATGACTTAGTCAATAAATTGGAACTCTATCACGTGTTTTTTCTGTGACTTGTTTTTTTTACACAACCTTAGTTGAGACTCATCCACTTTAATACATACCATTGTTATTCATTTGTGTTACTATGTTAACATCCCATTGTCTATATACATTCTACAGTTTAACAATTTTCTTCTCAATCAGCATTTGGGCTGTTTCCAGCATTTTTCTATTACAAATATTTTGCTGTAAACATTCCTGTCGTCCTCTCCCAACACACACTTGGGAGTTTCTCCAGGATATAAATACCAAAGAATGGAATTGCTAAGTCCAGCTGATAGACCATCACCAACGTCTATGCGGTATCCTTCCTTTCTCCCTTGACTGTCTTGAAGGAACATGAATTGTCTACTTGCTTAGTGTATGAACTAGACTATGATCAAGGATTTTCAAAGAGAAGAGGAGGAAGAGGAAAGAAAGGTAGTGGGGATGCTTCCCAAACTATAATCTATGACTTTTAGCCATCATCTTGGGGAATTAAAGCCAGAAAGTGGTTGAGGGGAAATGGAGCACCCACATTGGCTCAGTTTTGTTGTTGTTGTTGTTATTCTTGTTTGTTTGTTTGTTTGTTTATCTTTTTTTTTTGACACAGAGTCTCACTTTGTTGCCCTTGGTAGAGGGCCATGGCGTTACAGCTCACAGCAACCTCAAACTCTTGGGCTTAAGTGATTCTCTTGCCTAAGCCTCCCAAATAGCTGGGACTACAAGCACCTGCCACAATGCCCTGCTATTTTTTGGTTGTAGTTGTCATTGTTGTTTGGCAGGCCCAGGCTGGGTTTGAACCTGCCAGCTCTGGTGTATGTGGCTGGTGCCCTAGCTGCTGAGCTACAGGTGCTGAGCCTGTTTGGTTTTTTTGAGAGACAAAGTCTTGCACTGTTGCCCAGGTTAGAGTGCAATGGTGAAATCACAGCTCACTGCAGCCTTAAATACCTGGGCTCAGCAATCCTCTGCCTTGGCGTACCAAGTAGCCAGGACTATGGCCAAGCACCACCACACCTGGCTAACTTTTTAAATTTTTTTTTTTTTTTTTGTAGAGACAGAGTCTCACTTTATCACCCTCAGTAGAGTGCCGTGGCATCACACAGCTCACAGCAACCTCCAACTCCTGGGCTTAGGCGATTCTCTTGTCTCAGCCTCCCGAGCAGCTGTGATTACAGACGCCCACCACAATGCCTGGCTATTTTTGTTTTATTTTGCAGTTCAGCCGAGGCCAGGTTTGAACCCGCTACATTCGGTATATGGGGCCAGCGCCCTACTCGATGAGCCACAGGCACAGCCCTAACTTCTTAAATTTTTTGTAGAGACAGAGTGCAGTCTGCAGTTTGCTACAGTGCAGGTTTTTCTCAAACTACTGACCTCGAGCAATCCTCTTGCCTCAACCTCGCAAAATGCTAGGATTATAGGTGTAAGCCACCATACCAGCCCACATTGGCTCTGTTGAACATGAACGTAAGGTGGGGTCCCACTGCACAAGCCTCACAATGCAACATAGTGATCACACTAAGGCTGTGGATCATGAAAATTCAAACAGAGGACATTTCATTCAGAGACTGTATAGGTTTCTACTTTAAACTACAATAAGGAAAGCTGAGTTTGGCTCTCTAAGGATATGTCCCCAAGTCCTCATCATAGTGTCCTGCTCTGGCTCTTATTTAACAGGCTTAGCTTCAAAGTCCACTGATTTGTCTTGGGTACCACAGTGTCAGCCATCTCCAGGCCCTGGCCCCCTCTGCTGTCTCCATGAGGCCTCTGTGTTGCCCCTGTCCACAGTTTTAGACACAATGTCCACAACTTTACTGTGTGGCAGGGCCCCTGTTTCTGTAGTAAGACTGGCTTTGAAGTTGCTTAAAAAAGAGCTGATCCCTGGGTGGTGCCCATAGCTCAGTGGGTAGAGCACTGGCCACATACACCACGGCTTGGGGGTTCGATCCTGGCCTGGGCCAACTAAAACAATAACGACAACTGCAACAACAACAAAAGAAAGCTGGTCATTGTGGCAAACACCTGTAGTCCCAGCTACTTAGGAGGCTGAGGCAAGAGAATCACTTAAGCCTTGAGGTTGCCGTGAAATGTGACTAAAGGGGCACAGTCCCCTGCACCCTTGTGAAGTGAATCAGTCTCATTTGTGCTCCTTGAGGTACAAGGCCCTGAGAAGGAACATTTCTAGTACTTGGGCTAGATGTGAGTTTTGGGGGATATCCTCCCCCAGCTAGCAGAAGTGGCTTTGCTGAAAAACGCAGGCAGTTACACCCTAAAGGAAAGAATGTGCTGTAAGGCCCTGCCAAGTAGCAGCCAGGGATTAATCACCTGCCTGGGGCAGTGGGCCATTGCACTTTGTTCCCTACTACAATTTACACAATAACTTTCAGTTAATCATATAGGGAAGTAGGCAAACAGAACAGACAACCTAGTGCCTTTGTGGTTTATCTCCATTGTTGTTTATCTTCAAACAGGATATTCTTAGTTTAGAAAGGTATGTAGTGCTTTGCTGTATTAATGCAAACAAGGAATGTTTATGGCGGATTTTGTTACCTTTTGTGTTCTTTATTCTTGGATATTGTTATCTGATGATTTGGGGTATATAAGAATCTTAGTAAAGATGGGTAGTTGCTGAGTGCTGGAGCGAGCCTCAATCTTCCCTTTTCAAATCAATCATTTTGTCTGCAGTGCTTCCTCTGCATCATTGACTAAATAGGTTAGTGGACAGCAACATGTGACGTCATGGCACTCTACCCAGGGTGACAGGTTGAGACTCTGTCTCAAAAAAAATTTAAAAAGCCAATCCTGCTGAGTCTCCAGCTTCTCTATCCCAATTATGAAATGTACTAGAATCCTTTATGGTGGGACTGTGCCGGCAGCTCTTGCAAGTGGGGAAGCAGTGTCTGCTGCCTCCTAGGATGCTCCAGCCTCTTTTCTTTTTTCCACTTCTTTCTTTCTCTCTCTCCTTCCTTCCTTTTTTTTTTTTTTTACAGAGTCTTACTCCGTTTTCCTGGTTAGAGGATGATGGTGTTATCATTGCTCACAGCAACCTCAAACTCCTGGGCTCAAGCAATCCTCCTGACTCAGCCTCCTGAGTAGCTGAGACCACAGTTACCTGCCACAATGCCCAGCTAATTTTTAGCAGAAACAGGATCTCATTCTTGCTCAGGTTGGTCTCAAACTCTTAAGCTCAAGGGATCCTCCCACCTTGGCTTCCCAGAGTGTTAGGATCACAAGCATAAGCTGCTGCACCCAGCCTTCTTTTTGTGACTTTTAATGGCTTCACAGCTGGCTAATGACTGGAAGGAACTGGCATACAGGAACTGGCACATGCATTGGGACATGTCTGAGGCAAGGTCTGATCAAAGCTCACTATATTTGAGTGGAAGAGGAGTCTGATCAACTTCTGGGTGTTAAATCACTTAAAGAATTGGTGAAAAGTGTATGAAAGAGTGTGGTGTGTGGTGTGACAGACACCAAGGGTGGGTTTCTGACTTCCCCTCATAGGGCCTAGGGGAGTGTTGGTTCCAAACCATGGTACCAGAGAATGCCTCCTACAGCTAAGTGACAGTTCGAGTGTGAAATTGAGGCTGCCCAGGTTAGGAAATGGATTGGAATTATATGCATATGAGTGCTCGGAGACTGACTGAGACATGTAACAATAGCTGGGGCTCTGCCCCCCACTTCCACAAGGTGAAACAATTGTGTGACTTCCCCATTCATGTCCCCATTTTTACCCCATCTGTGACATGTTTGTCAAGGGAAAGAAATGGAAAACACAGGGGAAGCCCATTCCTTTGGGAACTGTGATGAAGCATTTTAAGAAAGGGTTTACAGGAGATTATGTGGTAACTATGTTTGGGGGGAGATTGAGAACTTTGTGTGAGCAGGAATGACTCAAATGCCCTGTTATTCAGGCAATTGTGGTATCCTTTGAGATAAAAGTAGTTTTAAACCTGCTATTAAAATTCAAATGTTTGAAGATTATAAAACTGCCACCTCTGTAATATTTCTAAATTTGCCAGATTCAACGTGAGCTTATGTTCTTGAGTTTAAGCCTCTGAAATCTAAGTCTAGAGAGGTAGCTATGGTGAGAGACATGATCCCCATACTTAGACCAGCAGCTACAGGGCTGCTTCTTCCCTGCTCCAACTTTGCCCCGGGCTATTCTGGGAGAAACTGGACGTTCTGGTTTCCTGCTTTCTGTCTTGAACTCTGTGCCTGGTAAATGAATTAAGGACACAGGTCCTGTCCTTTGTGGCCATCTTTGATGCCATGTGGCCATGTGAGACCTAGGGGAACAATGAAAAGACATCAGAAATGATGCCTATGTTGGGGTTTTGGAACATTTTTTTGCAACTTAAAACCTTAAAGTCATGTTATTACTGGAATTTCTTCTTCAGTAGGTTCTTGGTCTTGGGAATTTGAAGAATGAACCCACAGACCACAGATAAGTGGATTAGACAAAAGAATGTAGAAGGAGTAAAAAGTATCAAAGCTTCTGGAAAAGGGCAAAACCCAAGTCAGAAGTCTTCCACATGGGTCCTTTTTCTGGGGATATATATTACATTTGACCAGGCCTTGGTAGGTAGAACACCTTTATAAACTCAATGAGTGTATTAACAAATTAATAAATGCAGTCCCTCCCCTGGAGCAAGGTTATTAGGCCTTTGCAGTTTTTTGGGAGGGAGGGGTAAGGGATTAGGGTGTGTGCTCCCTACTCAAGGTGGAACCACCCCAAAACAGTTCAGGCTTCTTTGTTCAAGACCTTGGTAGAGCCCAGAGAGTGTGGCATAGAACAGGCAGCCTGTTTGTGCCTAGAGATGGGGGTCTGATTTCTGAGCTCACCAGGCCTAGTAAACTTATATGAAATTGACCAGGCCTAGGAAATGGGGGAGTTCCCTGTTCAGCCTTAAGTGCAAGGGGAGGGAAACCTAAGGTGCTGGTCTCTCCCCAGCAGTTGTCTGGCCCATCTGGCTACTGGAGCCTCCTGTAGGAGGCTCCCCTGCCTACCCTCCAGCCCTCTGGTTCCTCTGCCTGCTGCCACCCGCACCAACACTGCCAAGGTGAGGCAACCAATCCGCCCCCTACCCCTACCCCCAACTCCACTGAGCTGGCTGGGAGGCCACTTGTCCTGTATCAACTCTCCCTCTCCAAGCAGAAACTTTAACTTCAGTTAGGGAAAAAGGAAGAAGACTCGAACTGACTGCTTCCTGCTGAGTTGGGCAATGATACAAGGGGGCAGTTAGGGTTTCTCTGGAGGGGTCCACAATAGAATCAGGTCTTGGACTAGAACCATCTTTACTGTGTGTGGCTTGATGACATTTCTGGAAGGCACAAGTCTGACTAGCACATTAAAAGGCAAGAGAAGAACAGTGAGAGGAGGGGATTAATTACAGTGTCAGGTTAGAAAAACAAAGTCAGTGATGTTAAAAAGAAAACTATATTGGCTTGGCACCTGTGGCTTAACGGGCTAAGGCGCCAGCCACGTACACCTGAGCTGGCGGGTTCCAATCCAGCACAGTCCACCAATCGACAATGATGGCTGCAACCAAAAAATGGCCGGGCGTTGTGGCGGGTGCCTGTAGTCCCAGCTACTTGGGAGGTAGAGGCAGGAGACTCACTTGAGACCAGGAATTGGAGGTTGCTGTGAGCTGTGATGCCACAGCACTCTATCCAGGGTGACAGCTTGAGGCACTGTCTCAAAAAAAAAGAAAAAAAACTATATTAATACTTTTCTTTCTATCTTCTAAATAATAACTTTAAATTTTCTTTAGGTTTACAAGTGTAGGTGGACTGTGGTTGATTCTCTTCATGGTCTGCTTCTGTAGGAGGTGGTGGGTTCCAGCTGTAGAAGAAGACAAGATAACAGAAAAGGGACCTTCCCAAGTTGGGGTTAGGGAAGGTGAATTAGAGGGAAGAGTTTTGATCATGACTAGATATCCAAGAGAGAAAAGCTCCTTCAGTGTTGAATGTGAAAATGTAGTTGAGAGGCTTTTAAGGATTTGTTGAAATTTAGTTAAAGAAATAATATGTTTTACTAATTCTGTAGTTTCTTGATCTAATAATAAATCGTTACTTAAAAGGGGTCTTCCATATAATAATTGAAATGGGCTACAACTGAGTTTCTGAGGTAAATTTCTTATTCTAAGGAGAACAATGGAAAGCAATTTAGTCCAAGGGAGATGACTTTCTTGAGTTAGCTTTTGTAATTGTCCTTTGATTTTATCATTCATTTTTTCTACCTTCCCAGAAGATTGGGGCCTCCAGGAGCAGTGTAGATGATATTTTATGCCTAGAACTTTAGTGATTCCCTGTGTAACAGCTGCCTTGAAGGCTGGCCCGTTATCACTTTGCAAACTTCGAGGGAGTCCAAACCTGGGGATAATCTCATGTACTAAACCCTTTACCATGTCCTGGGCCTTTTATGTCCTGCAAAAGAATGCTTCAACCCAATTAGTAAAAGTATCCACAAATACCAGCAAATATATATACCATGTACCTTAGGGAGATGAGTGAAATCCATTTGCCAGTCTTCACCTGGATATTTACCTTGTTTCTGTATACCTGGGGGATCTAGATGGTGAGTTAAAGGATTGTTTCTTTGACATACCTCACAAGTCCTTATTACCTGTTTTATAGTTCCCATTCTAGAGTGACTAGGCCCTCTTTTTGAGCATTTTTTTTTTTTTGAGACAGAGTCTCAAGCTGTCACCCTGGATAGAGTGCCATTGCATCACAGCTCACAGCAACCTCCAATTCCTGGGCTCAAGCAAGACTCCTGCCTCCGCCTCCCAAGTAGCTGGGACTACAGGCACCCA
>CAUYRH010024025.1:0-41159 GCA_963574655.1 Perodicticus potto | reverse complement strand
TCTCTCTCCCCACTTGAATTCTCTCCCTCTACCAGGAGCTTTAGTGTTTTCTGTATTCTTTTCTGTAAATCAATTCTGTCTTACCACGGAGGGGTGGGGGTGGGGAAATAATGTAATGAAGAATAATAAAATACATGTATTAAAAAAAAAAAGAAATTGCATGTACCTTATTATTCTTATCATCAAGAGGTGGGCGTTAATTTTCTTTGAATACTGGTTATCTTTAGTGATAGTCCAGATCTGCATAATATGGCAAAAGTGGCATTCTCAAACTTCTAAGAAAAGATTATAAAAAACTTCATAGTTTCTACCCACTCCCACCCCTCGTAATTCTCAATACTTAGGTTATTTCTTCTTTGGATGTTTCTTCTCAAAACTTAGTTGCTAAGTTATGGAAACTCAAACTACATGGAAAAGCCACAAGAAAATGATCTTAAGAACAACTGAATTGCTAGCCGATTCCAGCACCAACTTCTAGCCATGTCTGTGTGAGTGCGATAGTTTGGAAACCTAGCCTCGCTGGGTCTTTAAACATCAATAGCATCTGAGGCAGTTGTATGAAAAACTTGAAGCAGGAATTCCTAGTTGACGTCATACTCAGGATCAAATTTGCTGTGCATATTTTTGGTTTTTAAAAACTGTGAGAAACAAAGAAATATACCTTTCTTCTGAATGGAAATTTTATATTAATGTAACCTCTTTGTACTAATTGATGGTGCTTGGTAGCAATGTATGTAAATATCTTAAATCAAATTTTAAACTAAACCACTAATCAGTCATGTGGATTTTGTTTTGTAAAAACTATAAATATTGCCACATGATAAAATCAGATGTAATTTATTCAATTCATATTGGCAGAGGATTACCAATGATTTGCTTATTTTCAATGATATTTTTTTAACATATTATTAATCAATATTTAATGTTTTGGCTCAAAAACCCTGTATGTAGAATATCGAATATTATATATCAGAACTTGATTATTTTTACACCTCATTTTGGAGAGAATATTAAGGATTAAAAGAAAGAACAAATACATGAATAACTTACGAAAATGTCTTGTGAAGTATTTAAAGTGAATATTAAAGGATGGAAAATATTGTGACGAATTTTTCAACTCCCATATTCTAGAAAATAATTAATTGCCTTTACCTTTCTTCTTATTCACTATGAAAATTTTAACTTTGATGTCAAAGTTCCCCTTTAGTCTTTAGAATATAAGCCAATATTTTTCACATGAGAATAATAAAGAAAACTAATATAGTGATAAAATAAGAAACAGAAGAAGCAACTAAAACTAAAATTCCAATAATATGTTATAAAAATATAACCATGTTTTCATGTACAAAACAAGAATTCATATTCTTTTAAAATTTCCATACCCCTTACATGTGCTATTTTTAGAAATAGCACATTTCTAAGACATAAGATTTACTTATGTTTAGTCTATATTTTTATTTTATGTGAAGTATAATTTTTTTATTTTTAAAAGTAATATTCTAATATAAATTTCTAAAGTATAAACATTAGAAAAAATATAATTTGTTTTTCAAATACTATTACTATTTATGTTTTAGAGGTCTTTTTGTTTTTTCTTATAGTGACCATAAACTGACTGGATTTGAGTAAGTTTCACATTAGGAAAGGGGTGCTAACCTGACCCAAGGGGTCGGGGCTGGTTTCCTGGCAGTAAGGCCAATTCAACTGTCCTATTCAATGTAGCTTGTTAGAGATGCACAGGTGAAATGGATTTGTGGGATGCTTGGATATCTTTCTCATAAGTGCCAGAGGAAATTGTCTAATTTGAAAAGAGCTGCATGCTCATACTTTTGGGTCCACACAACTTCAATGGTTCCTTTGAGCTACAAATCTCTGTGGCTTAAGGCCTCATGTTTGGAATCTCTGGGAAAGGATACGGCTCTACCCAGAAGAGCTTCTTGAGGGTGATGTGCTCATAATGTCCCTCAGAGAACTGTCGCAAACTTACTTGGAAGGCGATGGCTGCTGGACTCCTGTTGAAGTTAATGCCTTACCCACTTGAGGTCCATATTTTGGGATGAGTCAGTTCAGACTCAACAACTAACAGGACTGGAAGTGCCCCAAAGGCTAACTTGTCAAAAATAAATAGTTCATTTAAGAACAGAACTGACATGTCCTCCAAACTATCTAGGCTTTAGACCGTAAAAAATAACATTTGTTTTTCTGAAAGAAAATTTTTCTACCTTGTTGCCCAAAGCAACATTGCTGGCTCACTGGGGCTCTTGATTCATGGAGGTTTTCTTACAAATCATGAAAATACCCTAAATTTTCTCCGTGGAAGCTAAGATTGAGTCAGTATAATATCAAATGTGCTTGCCGTAACTGTCTTAATTCCTCATTCCAAGAGAAAAGGCCACCCCAAACTTCAGAAGAAAGCTGGATTTCTGAGGTACACCATAATGCTTTGTGAGAATAGGTAATTAGGTCTGGAGCCCTACCTGTGGGGTTAAGGTCAAAAATACACATTGGCTTTATTGAGCTTATTGAAGTCCTAATAATAGTAATTTTAATTAAACATAGTATAAAAGAAACTGAACAGATTTGGTCTAATCCCAAATCCAATCGATTCTTTGGAGACATATCTAAGTCATATGTATGCTTGTGGAAAAATTCACCAAAAATCAAGACAGGTGGAGAAACCGGCAGTGGACGTTGTTCAGAGATAATTCTCCAAAAGTCTCTCACAATCTCAATGTCTTACCACATGAGAAACCAATTGCCCTTTTATTATTATTATTATTTTTACAAATAGTCTTGGAAAATAGAGATTGGGTCTTTCTCTGAATCAAAGGAAAGGTTAGTTGATTGCCCTGTTTAATAATGACGATGTTAATTAATTGAATCAAAGGTCAGGGAAACTTAATTTTCATTATAAAAGATTCAGATTCCTTAGCTTTAGGTATCCTTTTTTTAACAGACACCCCTACTGTAAGTGGTGGTATCATCTGCACCTCTTTACTCCATGGGAACTGGATACTGGTGAACTGGCACATATGTGGAAACTTGGGTAAATATTACTACTGTCAGTAGCAAGGTGTCATCTGTCTCTGACCCAAGAGGCTTCCGTCTTCTATCATGAAACTGTAGTACCTTAGTATTTATGTTTGAAAAGAGGATAAAGTCTAGACCTTATAAAGTTATTGATAACTTCTGTGATAACATAATAAATTATATAACTGGCTCAAGAAAAAGCACTTGTGAAATTGCTTGAGGTGTAAGTTAGACATATTTTCATGGAACATCTATTTTTAATTCAAAACACAACTGAGAGGTGAACCTTCATTAAACAGATGGGATATTTGACAAACTTTTTCCGAAAAAGAAACAAAGCCAGCCTCTCTCTTCAAAAATAGTGACGATGAATTATCTATTCTTAGGACAAAATTCTCATACTTGTGCATTCTTGTCAGGACTAATCTTCTTTGTGACTGTCACACTTTTCATGATTTTGTGTTTTGGAAAATTCCTAGTGATTCTGAAAGTTAAAAATTCCTTGGTGTCTCTTTACTCAAAAGAGAAAATAAGGATGTAAGTCATCATTGTATCTTGTACGCGAGTTAAGAGCAGATTTAAGGATAGATTTCTGAGACCACATAGAAACAAGATTTAGACCAAAACTTAAAATATATTTGAAATGTTGATTGGTAATAGATATGAGGTAATTCCTGTCCTTTTTCCCACATCTAGATTCAAAATCTGAAAATCAAGCAGGTGCAATGTTGAATTACTCCAGGTCTATAGGGAGAGAGGAAGCAAAACTAATATCCAGTCCTGTTCACCAAGATAGAGGATGGGCAGAAACAAAGATGTAAAAGTCCCTAGATTATCCTATAATAGTTATACTGATAAATCCAACTGATATTATTACCATCATCTGCTTTTTGATCCCTCTACTGAAAAATTTTAAGAAATTTCTGATCTAATGCTCACAACAGCTTAATTATTTAGGTTTGGGAAAAGTTAATTTCTCAGTAACCGCCATTCAGTGTTTTAAATCTAGCATCAGAATTCTACTTCAGATTTTTCTGACTGAAACATGTTTGCTCTTTCCTTCATACAAATATTTTTATAGTATGAGTTGTGTATTTCAGTGACTAACTGAAAAGTTCATATTTTGACTTCCCCTAAATACATACTAGGCTACTATGAACACATAATAATTACCTTCTGTAGTAAATATACTACTGGTTAGTGGTTGGGAGAATAGGGGTGGAATCTGCAAACACTGCCTGGGCGAGATAGATTTGAAGTCTCGGGGCTATCAGAGAAAAGTTTCATTCACTGTGTAGCAAGGAATTGTTAAAGGGATAAGTTAATCAATAATGGAACAAACTGAAATGATATACTTGAATGAAAGAGTAGGTATTTTTAACATTGTTAAACAAACAATCCAAGGCAACAACATTCTCCTTTTCAGAATAGCCTTTGCTAGGGGTAGTAAAGAGATAAAATTATTCTGAAACACAACATTATAAAGAAAAATTCTGTCACAGTCATCCATCAGCTGGAGATACAAAAGCATATCCGGGAATAAATCAAATCTTACCTGACATTTTTCTAGCAACCTTTGCAGGTGTTTAATACAAAATAAATGTGACCATCTGTGACTGTTTATATGTACACAAAGATCATTTCAATAACTCTATATTAGCCAAAACAGATGAGATTTTTTATAGGCTTGTACCAGGTGTCCAAGCATGTGAGATTCATTTTATTCTCACCACTTCTTATTGAGAAAAGAACCTATATTTAGTGATGAAAGACATCATAAAGGAGCTACTCATCACTCAAATATGTGGATGAACTGACTAATGCACTTTAGGATTTCCAAAATGTTGGAGATAATGTGAGGCTCTGATGGGCTGTTGCTAAATGGCTCATAAATGAGTCCCTGACTTTTAGATGAACACCACCAGATTCTGGCAACCTTGTGACATCTCACTCGGTGAAACTTCAAAATATTGTGGAGAAAATCCCAGTGTAGGACTTTTCATTTGTATGAAAAATATGATGAAAGAGGGAGTAGTAATTCACCATAATTTCTAATCTCTAATTGAATATTCTAATTTAAATATTCTAATTCCATGATTCTTTTCCCTATCTGTATATTACAGCCATATTAAAACTACTGAGGGGCTCATAAAATTTCTCAGAAATGAAAATATTCTAATGTAATGGTTCTTATCCCTCTGTGAGCATTAAAAACACATTAAAATCACTTAATGGAGCTTCAAAAACTTGCAGAAATGACGTCTACTAAGCAAATCTGAGAGAATTTGTGGGTAGAGTCTAGGCACCTGAGGCATTCCAATGTCTAGCAAGAGCTGAGAAGTTACTTCTTTATGGGAACAACAAGCAAATAAATAAAAAGTAGAAATTACTCTGAGAATAATTTAAAACTACAACGAATATTAGCTATAAAAAATTAAAAGGAAATACATTAGAATGCAAATTGTGTGTACAATTAGAATGGGAGAATTTCAAGATGATTTAATAAAAACATCTTTTGAAGTTCACTGGAAAAGAAAAATGAATTATCTATTGCAAACAAAGAGTAACAAAAAAAGTTAGAAGAAGTGTAGAATGGCCAATAAATAGAACATATATTTAAACTGCAACAACAAAGTTGTAAATCTTGTTGAGATTTTTTTTTTTGTTTTTACCAAGGAGTCAAGCCATAGAAAACAACTGTATTGATTGTGAAAAACCATCTATACACTCAGGCTCAACTATGGGGGCAAATTGGTAGTACCTGTAGAGTCCCCAAAAGTAACCCCCCTTACCCTGCCACTCTTCCGCAGCAGGTGCACGCCCCTCTGCACAATGCCTCCTAAACGCCATGTGTCTACCCATCAAGTTCTTACAGATACATCCTGGCTTCTGCTTGCTGACGGTACCGCCATTGTCAACCAAACGGAAAGGAGCACGTGTGCAATTTTTTTATACATGATAAATATTGATAAGTGCTATCTGTTATTGGCACTATTTCTATCTTTATTCTGCTTTTTATTCTTTCATGAGATGGTCATTCAGGTATGGCCACAAGAAGAGACACAGAAAAAAATGGGGTTTATTATACTTACAAAACCAACAGAGAGCAAATATGTGTGCCATGTGCCACGTAGAGAACAGCTACAAAATATTAGGGACGTTTAGATATCACTGTTCCTTAGCCTTTATTTTAATTTGTAACTGCTAAGGGGAAAAATTCCAGGTTGGTGACGAGTTATAAGACATGACCAAGGAGAAGATTTAGGCACTTCCTTTATTAGGGTTTTCACAGGAAAGGCAAAGCAGGCTGGCGAATGGTTTGGTGTTAGGTAATTTGAATAATTTTAGTAGACTTCAGGATAGTGTTGGTTCCTAGTTGCCTGGCACCTGGCCATGAGATGATTCGGAAAGAAGAAGATTGCTTCCTGAAATTTACAAGTGAGATAAAGGAGACATGGCTGTAAATTTGTTAGCTTTCTTATGGAAAGCATGCATCTACTTGGGGGCCTCTTTCTATCTCGAAGAGCTCTTTGCTACCTGTATGAACTGCCTAAACCTGGTAGGGACAGGCTCTCAAAAGAAAGAAAGGTTTTTAAGATGTTAAAATGTGTTATACACAAAATTTCTAAAAACTAATTTATAATACATACCATACTGTTTGTGTTTCTTTCACTAATATCCCACTAAAGTAGTCATCACTCGACTGTGAGAAGGATATAGTGACATTACTGGATTGCGCACTCTCTTTTGAAGATAAGATTTTTTCCCCACTTCTCTTCCATACCCTGGGCTTGTTGCCCTCTTTCTCTTTGCACCCTCCACTCAAAGCATGCAGGTCCAGATGCAGATCTTTTACTATTGTGATGGGCAAATATTTTAAGATTGAGGAAGAAATCTTCATTAAATTCTTTTAGTAGGTACCAGACCACAGTCGGGGTGAGTGATAGTGTAGGGGATAAAGCCAGTAAAGATGAAAAGAACATTTCAAAGACTCGATGAATGAATATCTGATAAGGTGCTAAAACAATTCTGGGCAAAGGAGATAACACGGAAACTTAATTACCAGAATCGGAACATAAGGTCAACGTTGCTCACAATGCCCTGAACTCGGACCTTCCATGTACTGAATATGAAGCTCCACAGCACAGCCTGTTCAAAAGTCTGAGTGAGATGGAGCAGAGACCAGAGGATGTCCCGTGATTTTGGCTTCTTGGACGAAGTGCCTTAGAGAGGGGTAAGACCCCCAGGTGCCACTCTAGCTATGACTGGAGGCCATGGTTTTGGTAACAATGAAGAGCTAAATATTGGCATGGACATATGGAAAAGACAAGGCCTTGGAAATCTAAGCTGGTGACTAACCAAGCCCTGAGTGACTACCTACGGAGTTGAGATTTTGCGATGAATCCAACGTAAGCCCAAGGGTCTGACAAACCGGGAGAGGTAGAAAGAATCGAATGAACAAATGTCTTGGTACGTCCATAAAAAAGCTAAAATATATTTTTTTCCTTCTCTTCGCTTAAAGGTTGAATTCAATATGTGCAAAATTTTCTCTTTTTTAAATGTAAACTTTCACTATATAAAACACTGTAAAATTTCAAAGTCACTAGGTTAATCATATTCTTGTTTATTTGACTGCAATGCATTATATTTCATAAAACATTCATTTGCTAACTCTTATCAAAAAATACTAGAGAACAGCTACAAAATGTTAGGGACTTTTAGCTACTGCTAACCCTTAGCCTCTATTTTAACTTATAACTGCTAAGGAAAAATGAAATTAGGAAGAGTGTACCCTATTTCTACTGAATCCTCCTTAATAACTTGGTCATTTAATTCAAGTAAATGTAACATGCCTTTACAAAAAGCGCTTTGCTAAATTCAAAATGATAGGATTCATTTACCTAAAAACCTCCAGCTGGCAAGCAAACTAATTAAAACGTTATACGTTCCTTATGTCAGCAAATCTTTCAATATATTTCAAATTGCATTTTGATGCTATTATTTTTTTCAATACTAGAAAAGTAAATGTACTTAGTAATCTTAAAAAATTACAAACTGAAAATGGACATTCCAGCTAGTACATATTGCCATATTCTGCTGAACTTGGAAAAGAGCAAGAAAACACATTTATTTGAAAAAAAGATGATACAGCAATCAAAGAGTGAGGCCTTCTGTAGTATTTTTTTGTTTTCAGAAACACTGTTTTACTTCTACTAATATTAGTAGTAGTACTGTTAATTAAGTTTACCATTTGATTATTTGCAAAGTTAGTTTATGATAAAAAAAACACTTTTTCCTAAAATTTTAACCAGCCAAGAATGCACTTTATATTTATTGATGTTTAAATTTAATATTTTATTTTCCTAGTAGTATTTATCTGATTTAATGCTATAGCAGAGGTTAGAGTTCCCAAATTATTATAGTTCAACCATTAATGCTAAAACTAATCCTTGTTTTAGAATTATCACTTTTTCATAAATTCCCAAAGTGTCACAATTTCCCATAATTTCTAGTGTGCAGGTGGAGAAGTTTTGTAATCAACCTGAGAAGCTATGTTTCCTGTTAGTAGTAACAATCAAATGGTATTAAATAAAAAGGCAGAGGGTAGAGAATCTGACGTGTAAAATAAGCTAAGAAAATGAGCTTTCAAAGCTGATTTTGAATAGATGCACATTCCTTATGAGCCCACAATGTCTGTCCACATCATCCCAACGGATGACTGACCACCACACGCGTTTTCTGAGAGTCAGTAGGAGCTTGTCAGTGGCCTTGGCTATGGATATACACACGTAGTAGAGGGAAAGCCAAGTGTCAGAAAAAGGAGTTTTCTGTCATTGTCTTACTCTCAGGTGTTCACTGGTGACATCAGATTCTCAAACTCCCAGGAAACCCACTGCTTCTTGTGGGGTTCTTTCTTCTCTTTCTTTGAGAAACACTCATACTCATATTTACTCTCAGAGTCTACAGCTGGTAAAGTAGGGTTTAACCTGATTTAAAACTGAAATATCAGTATAGGCTAAGCTACTTGTTCTGTCTAGAGAGTAAGCGCTAGAGCAGAATTTCTGCTCCTCAGAGTACAATATCTTCACCATCTGCTGGTGAATAGTGATGCTTAGCCAAGGAGGATGTTCTACTTCATTTGATGATATCTTTTCCCAACATTTTAAAATCTGTATTTGTAGTGGGGAATCCAAGAGAAAATGTGTCCTAGTAGTTCCAGATCTGGTCCACACCTGTTTCTTAAAGGTATTACCAAAGGAGAAATCTGTACTTACCCCAAGAACTGGACTGGGAGGTGCCGGGAAAAGCATGGGGAGAGTCGTTGGCTTAGAGTATGAAGAATTGAGTTCAGAGACCATGATTAACCAGCTTCATGATCTTCAACAACTCAGTGTTATTTCTCTGATTCCAGGTTTTGTCGTTCACAAATAAAAATAATAAACCTACTTTTTAGAATTGTGAGAATCAGATAATGTTTTATATGTAAAAAATACGTAGTCAATGACGTCTTATGAATGCATCTTTCAATTAAAGCAATAGGACTGTACAAGTTCATTAGACAAATACGCTGATATTAGGTAATGACTGAGAAGGAAATGGAATCCTTAGACTTTATTTATAAAATATGGAAAATTCATGTTAATTAAGTATTATCCAAGTATAAATCAATTCTTTAAATATAAATTTTTCTAACCTTGGTTCTCATCACTCCAAAATCCTCAAGGAGCACAAGCACGGGTAGATGATGGCTAACTACACAAATTTATTAAAATAAAAATTATAGCTGTCATATCCCCAGCCATCTGTTAACTATTTGATACATGCCAGTGACTATTTTCAAATGTTTTATGCCTACTAACTTACAGGGTGTCCCAAAAGTCGCCATACATAAGAAAAATGGGAAATTTTAACTAAATATACCTTTAGTTACAAAATGTTCACTCTGAAATTTTACAAAGAGGCAGCCCACACACAGAGACTGTTTTGTAAATATTTGGCAGTTTGTGAAATATTTCTATGGCAGAGGAAGGCTTTCCACTATGTTACTCTCTGTTTGGCCACTTGTCCTCGACCCTCGTTTGTCCTTTTGGTTGAACATTGAGAATTCGTCCTAGCAGGGCTCATCTACTTTAGGGATCATAACTGGGTGATGAGTTAGGAATTCTAGTTCTAAGAAGCCTTTCTCTTAACACTCAGTTAGGATGTTAGGCATAAATCTGTATAGCTCTTATTTATTTTAATTAATGATAGCTTTCAGTTGGAAATGATAAGAAAAATGTTGTAATTTCCAGTACGTTACTTCAAATATTTATAATCAAATATAAAAATGCTCTTTATTCATTTGTTAATTCATTTGAAAAATAAGCAAATAAACCGAAAGCGTGCTGTGTTGAAAGCCTCCTCTACTCTTCAGGGTACAGCAGAGAAGAGCTGTTCTTTCATCCTGTCTTCTTCTCATATTGTTAGAGGCTAGAAAGAAAAGCATTAGTTTCTTCCCTCACTTCTCATTTTGATTTACATTATGCGATTTATTTATGTAGTTTCTGCTCTCAAAATTCTGTTTAGCACAAATTTGAGAATTAGCTATAAAGTTGTTTCCTTTCTGCACTCTTAGTTTGGCTGTTAATCCTGGTAGTCACCATCTCAGACCTTAGAAGGAGTGTCAGGATGTTTTCTGCACGTAGAAAGGAATTTTCAGACTCTGCATTACAATTTACAGCAGTGGTTCTCCAATTTTACTATCTAGAGGTCTGATATTTACAGATCATGCCTATTATTTTTGAAAAAAAGTTGTTCTTGGTCTCAGAGGGTTTAATAATGTACAGCAACAGTGTGTTGGAAGCTATATACCTATATCTGAAAATAAGTTGGAGTTAAATCACCAATGTTTAATCCTACCCACAAAGAGACAGTTTTCTGTTTCTTTAAGAAAAAAATAACCTTTATAAATTTTAACTCTGTTTATTTATCATAAATTTGAATAAAGTACCATGTGGGGCTGTTATCTTTTTTTTTTTTCGGTTTTTGGCCAGGACCAGGTTTGAACCCACCACCTCCAGTATGTGGGGCTGGCGCTCTACTCCTTGAGCCACAGGCACCACCCTGGGGCAGTTATCGTAACATTCCAGGTTTTGCGGGTTTCTGGCAGGATGACATTATATTTAAGTGGGCATCAGTGAGCTTTAAAGACTACAGTCCATGCAGCAGTTATATGGCCAGGCAGCCTGACATGGGAGAAATGAAGTACTATTGATCTTTGCACGGATTAACAGGTCACAAACCATACATTGTTTTGGAGTAAAATGTATTATGGGACCACAATAAAAAGAGAATATGTTTATTTATATTCTCCAACAAGCTAAGTGGCAGCTGTGAGCAAGCAGGAAGTAGTAGGGTGAACAGGGTGCACTGCCTGTACGGGACAGACCTGTCTCCCTCTCTGCCTTGGCTCTGTTTAGTCTCCACTAACATCACTAGGGCTTGCTTCTTGCCCATACTTTTGCCTTGTTTTCCTTAAAGGTTAGACGCCCCATTATGATCAGTGTGTGGTGCACTCAAGGCAGCTCAGTCTACTCAAGAGAGAATCATGGAGCCAAGGTTGATGCTCACCACAGGCAGCAGGCCACTGAGGCCTGTATGCTGATGGGAGACTGAGTGCTGTGGGCCTCACGTTCTGTTGACTTGCGGTTGCAGCTGCCGTATTCTGATTAATGACAAAGACTTTCTCCCCAGTCAACTTTAGAAAAGCACCCCGCTTCCTTCCTTTCAACTAGACCTTATTCTTTTCCCTCCATCCTTTCTGAGCCTGCATATCCTAGTTGTAGCAAGCGTCCTCCTAGGTCAGTTTAACAAGAATTCCCCCACCCTTCATAGCCGATCGCCTTGGCCTGCCATCAGTAAGTATCATGTTAGGTTAGTGTAGCGAGAGTCTCCCAACCGTGATATCACTTGTTAGCAATTTTCCAGCCATCAGCCTCTCCATTCTGGTCCTTGGCTGTGAATCCTCAGCTGTCTTTACAGCACTCAGAATTAAATGTGATCTTTTCTCCCCTATTGCAATAGTCTTGAGCCCTATCACAGTAGTCCAGAAGAATTTCTTCCTTCCTATTTAAAAAGTATCACAATAATTTTTTCTTTCACAATGGTCATAGCAAAAGTAACATAAGACTTTACCGAACTGATTATGCAAATTATTTTCAAGTAATTCTTCTCCTTATCAATGCATTGCAGAACCTTCTGGAATTTTTCAAAATTCATTTATTATCTGGGGGTACAGTACATGTTTACCTCTTTTGAACAAAGGACCTATGTGCATAGACATGAGGGAGTAAATAAATTTCCAGATTTAATTACTTTTCAGAAAAATGTTTTTACAAGCAAAGAAACATTTTTGTCGGAAAATATCTTTATGTTTCTTTATAAAAAACAAGTTTTTATTCACTCTTGTTAAAATATACATGAGGTAATCTTTAAAAGGACCATAAGAAGCATTTTACACATAACTCTACTGATTGCATTTTATTGCTATTTTTGTTACTGGAAAATAAAAGATATAGCCAATCTAAATAAAATTTAAAAATATGACCTGGAGGGAGAGCACTTTTGTGAAATTTCTGGGTATTATTTCATTCACTTTGCCTAAGAAATTGAGAGGAAGGAGGCCTTCAGGACCACTTAAGATTATGATCATAACCGTTAAAAGTCTCAAAATAAGAATGCAAACGTTCATTGGAATGTAACAGTAAACATATTAGGATCAGAGCCTATGCCTCATTAAATTCCATGGAAACAAATGTTATCCCACATATTCTAAGCATCTGCTTGTATTATTAGCACGCACATGGAGGTGCTAACAATGTTATTGGTATATCAGTAATACTAGCAATTTTTATGTTTATTAAACCTTTGGAAAGAATCAAATAATACAAACTTTGTAACTCTTAACTATTAGAAATAAGAAATTTATAGCGCATGTGCAAATGTCATATGTTATAATGAGCCTATTTGATATAGTACAAGGTTATAAAAATTACTTTTGTAAATTATTAGAATAGGTAATAAATGTAACAAATTATAGAAATGATCCCTGAAAGTATAGTCTTAAAACAGGTAATAAATGTATGTGATACACATTAAAAAGTATGAAAGACAACAAAATAAAAATTAAGCCTCTTTCATCTCTGTTTTTCACTCTTCCTTTTCTGATGGGTTTCCCCAGAAACGCCCTTCTCAGAAACTTATTACAAACACTTTCAGGAAGGTAGGCAGATGCATAGAAAAACCACCTTTCCTAGATATTTCTCCATAGACAGACTACATAATCTGTCCATAACTGAATTTTCTAAGCTATAAAATGAGTCAGATAACCTAGAAACTGGGGTATATTCTTTTTATATACAACTGGCATTATGTTTAGTCATTTTACTGTGCCTTGTTTTGCTTTTCTTTTTCAAGACCTTGTAGTTTGTTTCTTATCAGTTATATACTAATGTGTCAGTATTTTTAATGACTGCACAGTATTCCATGACATCATTATAACATAATTTATGTTATATATATTTAAGATAACATTATATATTGTTCAGCTCATTTATGAAATTGTACCAACCTGCAACATTTTATTTTAATATTTGTAGTAGCTTTCTTTTCGTAAGTTTTTATATCTTCAAGTTTAATTGATTAGTAGTTCCATAGATAAAACTAAATAGAAAATGTCAAGTTTTCACTTTTAAACACTGAGTTATTTTTGGATTTTTTTAAAATATTTTTTTTATTGCAGTTTGGCCGGGCCCAGGTTTGAACCCACTACCCTTGGTATATGGGGCCAGCGCTCTACTCACTGAGCCACAGGTGCCACCCATATTTGTGGATGTATTCAATAGGGTTTATTCTACGGACACTGTTTTAGTTGCTAAGTGACAGCGATAAACATAATTAACATGTACACCTTTATAGAACATTTGCATTGGAAAGGGAAGAAAAACAATATGCAAATAGTCTTTTTAATACTGTGTTTTAACCAATTTTCTTTAAAAAAATAATGACTTGTAAAAACAAACAAACAAAAAAGAAAAAGACCAGTTATATCAGGTAAGCTAAGCTCCGCGCTCAGTACTATACAAAAAGTCTTCTCATTCAATTTACTCCTGTAGTCCATGTTATAAGTAAGAAAATCAAAAAACACAGTCAAGTATACTGAGCAAGACTTTAAAAAGATGACTGTCAATTAACAACAAAAGCAAAAGCCAATAAGGGCATAGAATTTGGAGGTATCTCTAAAGAAGAAATATGTGATTTGATGATACCACATAAGTGGAAGAAGTTAACATAAATTTCAGAACATCTATATTAGACATAGCAATATCAATCTGCTACACAATGTATAGAACAAACTTCAACAATGAAATTACAACTTGTAAATAAACACATACAGCAAAAAACTTCAATTTCATTTGAAGTACCAATGAAGCAATGACATGCAGATAAAAACTAATCACATCTCAAAACATAATATGAATTACCTTTTTAACAGTGAACTGTTTGTATGCTTGTTATGTGTGTGGTGTTTGCTTGACACGGGGAATGAGAGGGCAAAGAAAACACAGCTTACAACCTAGGAAAACTAATAAATACACATGACTGTCAAGAGTTCTCTAAAGACAAGCACACTGTGTTGAGCTTGATTTATGTGTTCATCTATTGGCATGAAAATGAAAATCAGCACTAGATTTGCAAAAGCTGTTGAGTTTTTCTGAGGTCTAGCACTACAAAACACGGTTTGATGACAACTTTATTGTCAAGAAGCCATCTGACCGGTTTTTAACTTTATGCTACTTTTGTACCAGCTAATTGACTGTGCAGGGAAGGAAACAGAGAAGAATGAAAGCTGCATTTAGTGGGAGGCATAATTCATGGTTAGTCAATTCTAACAAACACAAGTAAGTAAAGAAATAGTAGCTTGAGGAAAAGGAAGGCAGCGAACCATTACATTTCCCCATTAAGTGAACTTAATTAGCACAGCACGTCCTCTGGGGGCCGAGAAATAGTGAGACCATGACAATCCTTGACTATGACCCTGCAGTAAATCTGTTTGAAAGAAAAAAACGAAACACAAACACAAAAAGACTGTCTCAAGAAGTGGGAGAATCAGACTTTTCTTAAAAATTAGTAAAGTGTAGAATAATTTCTGACTCTCCGCCACTTCTGTTTCATTCAGTAGGTATACCTGAGCTGTGACCTTAAATGCAAAGTGATGCTGACCTTAGCCCATCTCTATTTCTCTTCATCATTCTCTCCTTACTAATAATTAGTGCCCACCATGTGTTGGCTCTTTATTCCTCAGAGCTGACCTATGAGACTACATCCAGCCCAAGTACATTACATGCTACCATTATTGTAGTCAATGGTCAATTTATACCCTGAGCTTTTATTCTTCATGAGCTCTGGATTTGTTTATTCAATACACGTATCTTCACCGGTACATGGAAAACCCATTTCAAACTTACCATGTTCGGTGATGAACCTTGATCATTCTCCCTCAGCAATAATCAGCACACGCCATGTGCATACTAGATTTTGAATCCTTACAAAAAAGCTATGACACATTTTCTATTAGGATTCTTAGGTTGCTGTGAGCTGTAATGATACCACGGCACTCTACCCAAGGTGACAGAGTCAGACTCTGTCTTTAAAAAAAAAAAAAAAGAGGAAATTAAGGAACTCAGGGGTTATAAAAGACGCAGTAGCTCTAGTAAAGTGATAAGATGGGATGCAAATCCACTCTGTCCTCCGTGTCTGCCTCATCAATCCTGACGCTCAGTTGTCACATGTCTGCCTCCAACATACACCTCAAACTTCTCCATAACTTCACTGCCACCCTAGAATAGCAGTCCCTAAACATTTTAGCCCCATGGACCAGTTCCATAGAAGACAGTTTTTCCATGGACAGGGGAAGGGTTCAGTGGCAGATGCGAGTGCATTGCGTCTCCGCCTCAGATCATCAGGCTGTCAGGTGCCAGAAGGGAAGTGCAGCCTGATCCCCTGCATGTGCACTTTACAGGAGGGTCGGCACGCATGTGGGGTCTGATGCTGCTGCTTAAGAACGGGGCAGAACTTAGGCAGTGCCACAAACAATGGGCAGTTGCTGTAAATACAGATGAAGCTTTGTTCATTCACCCTGCTGTGTGGCCCATTTCCTAACAGGCCATGAACTGATACTAGTCCACAGCCTGGGTTCTGGGACCTCAGCCTTAGGACAATCACAAGCAGTTTTACTCAGGTGTCTGAAAAGTATCTTAAACTTTATTAAAAAAAAAAAGAAATTTTGTTTTTTTGTGATCTGCTCTGAGTCATAAAAATTACCTGAGTCATAAAATTACAATTGTTATTTCACACAGGAGGAAAACACAACATTAAAATGCATGGGATGTAATGGTCAAAACGGAAATCAACATCTTTTGAAGAATTGTTTGCTTTTGAAGGATTAAATTCCAAGTTGTAGGTGTGTCTTTCACTTTTGACATGTGCCATCTAACTACGCCACGTACCCATTCGGTGAGGATTTACCCAGTCCCTGCCCCCACGCTTAAATTTAAGTTTTTCTCTCATGTGATCATGTAGTTGTTAATCTACTAGTTGCAAACTAGTACTGAGTACATGGGATGCTTGTTTTTCATTCGTATGATACTTTGCTCCTGTTTACAAAAATTGTAAATTTAAGTGATTCTGAATTTGCCATGGAAGAAAATTTTCTTTTAAAATTTATTATTATTTTTTATTTTTTGCAGTTTTTGGCCAGGGCCAGGTTTGAACCCATCATCTCTGGCATACGGTGCCGGCACCCTATTCCTTTGAGCCACAGGCGCTACTCCAAATTTATTATTTTTTATTATTTTATTTTTAACATTAATATTTTAATGTAAATGATGAAGGTATCATATTTAGTGATTGAATAACTAATGTCTTATTTGCTAGCTTATTAAATACCTTACAAAAATTTTTTTCTGTTGCATTGCTTACAGTTTTAAGCTGTAAACATGCTGTAAATACATTTTTTTTGTTTTTTGAGACAGAGTCTCAATTTGTTGCTCTTGGTAGAGTACGGTGGTGACACAGCTCACAGCCACCTCAAACTCTTGGGCTCGAGTGATTCTCTTGCGTCCGCCTCCTACGTAACTGGGACTCCAGGCGCCCGCCACAGTGCCTGGCTACTTTTTTAGAGATAAGGTCTAGCTCTGGCTCAAGATAGTCTGGAACCTGTGAGCTCAGGGCATGAGCCACTACGCCAGGCCTTGTAAATTCCATTTAATTCTGTAAATAGCATTTACAACATGGACTAGGTTTTGTGAATTTATACCTGCTTGTAGCCTGTGTTAGACCTGAAACCCAGAGGGATCCCCTCAGATAAGTCTAAGCATTGTGTAAAAAAATGAGAATAGGGGGGCCACAAAAGCACTTACCACCAACAGCATTAACAACCTCCTGTGCCACCATTGCTGCGAACTTCTGAAGCCTAGACCACTCAGTACCCACAGACACAACTGGTGTTTAACTCAGCCAAGGAAGCAGCAGAGACTGCACTGCTGCACCTACCTGGAAACGGAGGCATCATGCCCTTCTCATCGGGAATGCTGACACCTAACTGCAGGTGAGAGTCTTTCTCTGCCACTCTAGAAAGTTTGCTAGAGGGATTGTCCCACCAGATGCAAGACTTCAGTTCAAGGGTAAAAAACAGAACGAAGCAAACGAATATAATATTACCGCAGGAATATAACTCTCTAGTAACAAATCCTAATGCAAAAAGATCAATGCATTTTTGGAAAAAGAATTCAAAATAATGAAGATAGGAAAAAATACACATAGATAATTCCATGTATTTAGCAAAACAATTCATTGCATAAATAAAAAATTCCGCAAACAGAGATCATTGAAAAAACAAAACAGAAATCTTATAGCTGAAGAATTTAATGAATGAAATAAAGTAAAATACACCTTCAATAGCAGATTGGTTAAGCAGAAGAATCTTGAGCTTGAGTGCAGGTCATATAGATTATTCAAAATTACACAATCTAGGAAAGAAAGATATCTTAATTACCCTAACTCGATCATTACATATCATATATATGTGTTGAAATATCACACTATGTCCCATAAATAGACACAAATGCAGTGTTCCAATTAAAATTAATAAGGCAGTGAAATCCACATGATTGCAAACAGCAAGAGAAATAAAGGAAGCATAATATTAACACAGTATTGATTTAGTTTGATACCTTCTTTTAACCTTTGTCCCTGGTGGTAATAGTATTCCCTGTTTCTTCTTTGATAATTTTAATAAAGGGGGCCATACAGTTTGTGTGCAATTCTACCTATTTAAATCGCACAAGAACTTTGTGGCCACCCTGTATATAATATACATTTTAATTGGTTTTTAAAAAAAACGATTTTGTCTTACACATTTCTAGGGCAATCAAATTATATGTGTTTTATAAGAGCCTGTTCAGCCGTCAAGTGGTAATTTTAATTTCAAAAAGCCTATTCTGAATTAAATGACAAGAGAACAAAGCTGATTTTGTTTTCTAAGTCCTTCACTAGGTCCAATGAACCAGAATTGCTTCCTCTTGTATGAGCAGCATTACAGACCCACCTAGACCCTGTCTGACTCCACCATTTGGTGTGCTTTATCAGAAGCAATCTCCAAGTAGTGTGAGATATGCTATGTGATATACAAACAAAGCATTCTACAGAGCTCAAGTGATTATCTTATAGAGACAGTCTGGTCTACTAGGTTCAGTTTTCCTGGCATTCAAAATTTTATTATATTGGAACTGAAATAATAAAAAGTCTAAAATTTTTTAATTTCCATTATTTTTAAGTAAAAACTAAATTAGTTTTCCATTTCTGGACCAAGAAGCATGCCATTTTTCTTTCTAGCTGAGTCACAAAATTGGCAAAATTTAATGAAAATGAAACTCCCAAAGTTAAAAAGAAATTGCCTTCAGTTTCGTATCATTTTATGCTGAGTAGCACTCAGGGAAACTAGAAAGCTTTGTCTTTTTTGAAGACTTTCATATTTTATTCCAATCCGAGATTTGACTTGAAATGAACATTTCTTTAAATCAGTGAAGATTAAGACATAGAATTAAATTATTTTCTCACTATACTGACATAAAATAGACCTTTGGAAAAAACGTCTTAAATATAGTCATGAAGAAAAAAATACTTAGTTTTTTATATCACATATTTACTATTATTAAAAAGAAAATTTTTAAAGATCATAATGTACTATTCAATTTCAAATACAAATCATTTTCTGCATATTCAGTTGCAGAATAATTTTATTTATGTTATAATTTTATGTGATCCCTCTGTCTGGAGATCTAGTCTACATAGCTGGTTACTTCAAACCTCTATTGTTAGGTTTGCCATTTCCTCAGTCTCGGCATTAAATCAGATACTTAGTTCAATAGACAGGTGTTCTTTCTGCAAAGCTTATACTGCCCCATATCAGGAAAGAAAACTTTTATTTGTTTCTAAGAATACTTTTGTCTTTGACCACCATAATTTTGGTAGGTGCTTTTTGCCTTCATAATCAACCTAGTCATTTAGTTTCATTTTTGCTTCTCCCATAAGATTTCACAGTGAAAACTGAACTCTCTTCGTGTTCACTGGAGTTCTTTTCTTCCCAAATATCTGTCCCTGAAAATAAATATGTCTTGGGCCATTCACCCAGTGCCTTCTGCCTCTTGTTTATTTCCTTTATAACGATTTTTTAAACATTGTGTCTTCTAATTTTAGTCATAAACTTTACCCATGACCAAGGTAAACATAGGGAGGAGATAAGGAAAATAAAAGCTAAAGAAAGGCAAAAGCAAAATCACAAAAGTGACAGGGTATGAGAGTCTCTCTTGGCAGAGTCCCACACTGAAGCAATGTTCCCCTGTGAGTGTTGGCATTCCACATACCAAAGACTGTGCCTTCCACAATGTCCGTTTCTTCTTTCATGTGGCCAGAGATTGCACAGACATGAGTTCCATAAAGCTATCCTCCTTAGCATGATGGATTAAAAGAAAAAAAAAATTGATTATATGCAAACTAGTACAGTCTTTTTGAAAAGAAGTATGGAGAATTCTCAGGGAACTAAAAGTAACCTTCCATTTGATCCCACAAACCTGTTACTAGGTATCTGTCCAGAAGGAAGACAAATCATCTTACCATGAGGACATTTGCGCTCTACTGTTTATAGCAGCTCAATTCACAGTCATAAATATGTGGAAACTACCCTAGTGTCCGTCACCTCATGAATGGATTAATGAACTGTGGTATGTGTACACTATGGAATATTATTCTTTTTTTTCTTTTTTTTATTATTAAATCATAGCTGTGTACATTAATGCAATTGCTGGTTTTATATATAATTTGAAATATTTTCATCAAACTGGTTAACATAGCCTTCACGGTATTTCTTAGTTATTGTGTCAAGACATTTACATTCTACATTTGGTAAATTTCACATGTAATTTTCTCTTGTAAGATACACCGTCGGTGTGGTCCCACCAATTACCCTCCCTCCATCCATCCTCCCCTCTCCAGTCCCCTTCTTATCCCTTTCCCCCATATTCTTGGGCTATAATTGGGTAGCTCATATGAAAGCTATAACTTGGTTTCATAGTAGGGCTGAGTACATTGGATACGTTTTCTTCCATTCTTGAGATACTTTGCTAAGAAGAATATGTTCCAGCTCCATCCATGTAAACGTGAAAGAGGTAAAATCTCCATCTTTTTTTAAGACTGAATAATATTCCGTGGTATACATGTACCACAATTTATTGATCAATTTGTGGGTCAATGGGCATTTGGGCTTCTTCCATGACTTAGCAATTATGAATTGGGCTGCAATAAACATTCTGGTACAAATATCTCTGTTATAATGTGATTTTTGAACCAAAAATTTTTGGTTTTTTGAACGAAAAAATCAAATCATATGGAATATTATTCTGCCATAAAAAATGATGGAGGCTTTGTATTTATTTGGATGAATTTGGAGAATATTCTCCTGAATGAAGTATCACCAGAATAGAAAAGCAAGAATTCCATATACTCAGTACTAATCCTGAAAGAGTAGACCAGCAACTATGGGCCCATATGACAGAAAAACACAATTAAATTTGAAGGCGGGGAGAGGACTGGATTGGTTCCCACCTATTGGTACAATGTAGGGTTATAAGGCACAGGTCCTGAGTGAAGAACTCAACTCTAACTCAGGCTTTGGACTTGACCTTAATGATGTAAACAATGTAACCTAATCATATGTATCCTCATATTAACCCATAATAATAAAAAAAAATTAATTATACGTATGGGACCAATATTCACCAGAAATAAGATGATGGGACTAATGTTCTCTGCCTCCAGGTCCTCAGATCTTTGCTTTTTCTGTCTTAGCTGTCACAGTCCTCTTTTGCCTGTTGACTACACATTATATCTCCTTTTAAAATATATTTCAGTTCTCTTAAGTTTTTTTTTGTAGCTTGCTAAAGTTTTTCTGTGTAGATAAAAGCAGGAGCACTGCCAACTAGTGTCATTTTAATTAAATATTATGTTTTATAAATTTTTCATTAGTATGGTTTTTCTGGGTAGCTTTTCATTAGGACATGTGAAATCACTATCCCGAAATCACCTGGATAGTGATTTCACATGTCCTAATGATACTGGTGAAATTTCCATATTATAGAACTTTAACTTTATTCTTATAGAACTTCTATCTTATAGAACTTTCTTTCTAGGCTCTAGAGCCCAGACATTTTTGTTGTCTTTGAAACATTATCAGAAAATACTTCGAAGGGTACTGTTAAGTTGATCCTAACAACAGAGAATTGGTAATAGCTGATGTCAGTTCAGAAACCCAAATATTGTAGCAGCTCCAGGAAAGGATGCATCACCCAAAAAGTGCCTTCATGATTTATTTAGGACTTTACCAAGGTCTACCTTCTTTTTTTGGACAGCGTCCTGCCTCTAGGATTGATTATTACCTGCACAGATTCAGCATCCTAAGCATTGCCATTCCCTCAGTGGGGGAGTAGGTCTTCAGGCCTGAGGTTCCACCATCTGAAGTGAACTCCTGTGCTACCTGTCTTCATGAGTAAGGGGATTTAACAAACTTTATGCATTTCCTGGCTATGAATCCTGGCTTTGAGTTACATAAGCTATTGACTATAGGAAATGGCTATTAGTTGAAACATGAATAGTGTTATAGTAAAAGTCTTGGAGTGGAGAAAGGGCTTCCATTTTGTTTTGTTGAATTAGTGTGCTTGCTATAAATAGAAATGATAAACTTTGAAGACCAGAGCACTCTTATGTGTTCAGGGCTTGAGTGTTCTTAAATGATCTAGGTTAGGATACCTTGGACCAAGGTCTTCTTTTCTTCCCCTTGTTTAATAGGATGTTCTTCCTTGTTTAAAAACCACAGAAAAATAGTATGGATTTATTGCTAAAGATACTAGCTGAAGTTGTGGATTATTGATAGTCAACTTGTATTGGATGGAAAAAGAAACAAGACAAAACAGAAAACTCTCTGTTGTGAAAGTCCTAAGTTCTCTCACCAGCTGACTATTTTTCTTTACCTTTCCAAGTCTTCTGTCAGTTGCTTTATTAATTGTGTCTAGAGTTTTTCTTTTTCTTTTGTTCTTTTTCTTTCCTTCTTTCTTTTCTTTTCTTTTCTTTTTTTTTTTTTTTGAGACACAGCCTCAATATGTCACCCTGGGTTAAATGCCGTGGCATCACAAATCACAGCAACCTCCAACTCCTGGGCTCAAGCAATTCTCCTGCCTCCGCCTCCCAAGTAGTTAGAACTACAGGTGCTCGCCACAATGCCTGGCAATTTTTTGGATGCAGCCGTCATTGTTGTTTGGCAACCCAGGCTCGATTCAAACCCACCAGCTCAGGTTTATGTGGCTGGCCCCTTAGCTACTTAAGCCACAGGCACCGAGCCTTCTTTTTCTTTTATAAGTAATGGAAGGAATAGAGTGGAATGTGTATACTCAATCTTGTTCAGAACCGGAAGAAAAGTTATATCTTATAGATATAAACATGATGGGAAAAATGGCTTCCTAACCTCTGATCCTGTCTCCTTCCTTGAGTGAAGTCACCACACTGAGTTTAGATTTCCTCTTTGCATCCTACAGGTCAGGAACCGCCTCCAGGCCCTCAGTTCTTTGCTTTTCTCTTCTATGTTGTCACCGTCCTCCCTTGCCTGTTGGCAGCATATGAAATCTCTTTTTAAAATATGTTTTCTATTTTTCTAGTTTATTTTCTGTTGTGAGAAGGTAGTTTCTTACAGTTAACTCTTCGTAGATAGAAGGAAGAGCTCTGCCACCTGGTGCCATTCCAATTAAACATTATTTGCCCAATTGCTGGCTTATCAATGTGAGCTTCCATTTCCATAGAACTGACTCCAGGAAGAGACTGCCTTTGATTCTGTGGTTGGAGCATTAAGAAAGAAGTTATGGGGGAGGTACTGGTGTTTTCAGTCTCTGCTTAATTAAGGATCGTCAATTGCTTGAGGGTGGCCTTTGGCAATAGCAAAGTTGCAACAACACGTGAGTCTTACCATGTCCAAAGTGGTGTGCGTTTGAATGCACTCTTAGCTTTCGTGTGGCTTTAGATCTGCAGTCTGGAACACAATGTCTTGTAAATTTGGAAGTATATTCAGTGAAAAGGGCTTATATAGCAGATACACATTTCTATAGTTCACATTCATGGTGTGTTTTGTAGACGAACGATTAAAATTTAAAGCAAGTTCCTTTTTTTTGCTCTAATTCTTTTATTCAAGGCTACTTAAAATCTAAGTGAATCAATCAATTTTGCATGCAAAAAGTTTTTTTTCTACAATGTAATCATTCTTGCATTTTCTTGGGAAAGTTACCGAATATTTCCATAGGCGGCACAATTAGTTATAACGATCTGGTGCTTTTCATATTCCTGATTTAAGTGTTTAAATAGAAACAGTGATTTCTTTAGGGAAGTAAGTGGTTAGAAAAGTATAAATAAATGTGGTTTCTGCTTATGAATGTAATAGGATAGAAGAATGTCTAGTGACAGTTTATTACACTACATACCATAGTGATAATTTTGCACCAGAAGAAGTGTTCAGTTAGTTTTTCTGATTCCATCAAAGTCTGTACAGACAATGCTGATGCATATATACTGTCTTTAATCACCACCTCAGTTTAAATGTCTAATGTTTTCAGTATAGTGTAAGTGAAATGGCATGTGTTTTTAGGGTAAACAGAACTAAGTTTAACTCCTGCCTCAGAAACACAGATCGTAAGTAAGTCAGAGTGTCGAAATGCATGTATAGATAGATTTTTTTCCTTTCTCTTCATAGCAACATTTTCTCCCTAAATATCTTTTTCTAGAGATACCAAGGCTTGATATGTTATACAAATAACATAATAAAAGGTCAAGATGTGCAGAAGTAAAATGCGCGGCATATGTGAGTATATAACTCTGTGCCTTTATATAGTCAGAGAGCTATCATGCTAGCTGTCTGTCTGTCTAGGTAGCTAGATAGATGCATGGAGAGAACATTTGCCACATGATGGTGTTTCAATCAATGACAGACCGTATAGATGACGGTGGTCCCAGGAAATTATTATGCTGCATTTTTGCTGTCCCTTTTCTATGTTAGACATGTTTGGATATGTACGTGCATGGTACTTACCACTGAGTTACAGTTCCCTCCAGTATTGAATGCAGTGACGTGCTACACAGATCTGTAGCCGAGGAGCAGTAGCCTAGGTGTGCAGTACACTATGCCATGTAACGGCACTCTATGCTGTTTGCACAATGAGGAAATCACCTAAGGACACATTTCTAAGAATTGATGCCCATTGTTTAGCAAGGTATGTCTGTATATATGTGTATACAGTGAGAGAGGGGGAGAGAGCGATATATACCTTTCATTTTTCATAAAAGTAAAGGGAGATTATATATTAAACTATGGTATATTAAACAAAGTATTCTAGTGAGGACATTATAAATTCTCATACATGGTAGCTCATATAAATGGGTATCAATTTATATACACTTTATAAAAGCTTATTATATAAATTTTTGGCAATTCAAGGCACTCAACATTTCACATAATTTTATTCCTATAGGTTGGATACTGCATTTATTAGCATTAGTAAGATATTACTGAGAGTCCTAATTTAATCAGCCTTTCTTCCAATGCTGTGAGCAGCTTCCACCTTCTGCCCTCATTTATCATCTGGCTAGAGGGTCACATTTTCCCAGAAAGGATGAGCATTGGAATACACAATTTTGTGTATGTTAACTTAATTCTGCAAATATTTGCTGAACAACTCTGAAATGGGTTAAGACCCTGTATAGAAATGGATAATCTGGTATTTTTATCTAATATTATGAAGTGAAAGTAAAGCCTATCAGTTTTAAGTATTTATCATATGCTAGAACGTAAACATGGATTATTTAACTTTTCTATTCATCAAGGACATTGGTATTATTTTCCCATTTTGTAGATCAGAAAATCAGTTAGGAGGTTAAGTTATTCATTCAAGGTCATGAAATGGTATGACAACTGTCTCAAGGGGCTTGCTTACACATCATAGTATTCTAATGTCAGATAGACTATATAATTCTTACTACTGCCTCCTTATTTTCAAATGAAAGTGTTTAATTGCATTTATCTGAAGCTTAAAGGCTTTTAATATATGGCCATTAAGGATTGTTGTTTTCCTCAGCATCAGAAGTCTGCCTAGTAGCTTTAATAAACCCCGAAGAAGCATTTTCTCCTTTGTGATAGCTTTAATGGCAATGTTTTGTTCTAGATGTTTTTTTTCTTCCTAGTGATGTAAAGGCTCAGTGTTTTTTATAGATAACACAAGATCAGAATATGCAGAAGTAAAATCAGTGGCGTACGTGGCCCATTTGCTGTCTGTCAGCAACACATTAGCAGGAATCCCATTGGCTTTGCTGCAGCCTTGACAGACATCTGCTCCCTGACGGTGAAGTTAACCTGCTCAGCAATGGCTGCAAAAGCAGCTTGGCTGATTAAATCTCAGTCTTTTTGTCAGGAAGGGTGGCATATTTTCTCACAACTAGTATGTCTTACTATCAGCCTTTTAAAAATTTTTCCATGGCCTCATCTCTTGCATTGCCAAGGAAAAAAGTGCTTACCTGGCATGTTCTGTTGTTCAAGTTCCTTCCCCCATATTTATGGCTAAAGTTATTGATATACTTGTTAGCAAAGAGGCAGGAAATACATTTCTGAAAATTTTGACAACTGCATATGCCTTAGAATCTAAATATAAATTTGAATCTAAATAATATTAAAAATTTGAGTAATTTTTAAACATATAAAATTGCATGGTTTCCACTGATATTTTCTGAGCAAAAATTTATTTCAAATAGCACCTTAGTATGTTATTGCTTGGGGTATGTGAAGTCCAGTTAAATGTTCACAGAAATTCTTAATCATACAAAGTACTTGACATATGTCATAAGCAAGAAAACTGTTGTTGAAAAAGACATGACGGCTGCATTCAATTGGGCAGTAAGTACAGGTCGTGTGGATGAATATGGGTTAGAGGAAAATGTGAAACCTGAATCTTCAAGTATGTTAGTTCAAGAGAGAGGCTATTCTAGACTTGAAGAATCATGACCCTAGACAACAAAATGTGCATATGGACACACACCTCTCCCCACTTATGATAACAAACTCATGAAGGATAAAAGATTTAGATCTAAGACTTGAAATGATAAAAGCCCCCAGAAGAATGTGTGGGAAAAAGTTTTAATTTTATTGGCATAAGGAAAGAATTAGTGAAAAAGATCTCGCTGGCAATTGCAACAGCAACAAATGTAAATAAATGGGACCTGATTAAAAGTTTCTGCACAGCTAAAGACACAATCAACAAAGCAAAGGGACAAACTTTAGAATGGGAGATTTTTGTGTGTTATGAATCCTTCAAAGAACTATTAACAAGAATCTATGAAGAACTCAAGCAAATCAATAAGAACAGAGCAAAAAACCCATTAAAAACTGGGCAAGATACATGAGAAGAAACTTTTCCCATGAGGACAGATGAATGACCAACAAACACATGAAAAGATGCTCATTGTCCCCATTATCAGAGAATTGCAAATCAAAAGCACTTTGAGATATCATTTAACCCCAGTAAGAATGGTGCACATCACCAAGGTCTAAATCACACCTCTTGGAAGAAAGAAAACCCTTAAAATATTTAGAATTCTATTTTTAATTACTTTAAGAACCTGGCTAAAAGAGGTTACTACCAAAATCTCTCACAAATAGTGAATTAGGATCTATAGGTTAAATATCAACTTGTGTGAATTCAAAAATTCTCACTCCTGCCCTCCTCATGTATTTGGGTAGTCTAATCTAGAAACTGCTGAAAAATGTTTTTCTCAACTATCTGGGTATTCTTGTATAGGTATCAGGAAATATACGCTATATGAATCCTCTATTTATTAATAAATCTAGCACCTCTCTAATAAAAATATAATACAATTTAATTGTTCTATGTTGATTTTTATTAAGGTTGATACTGTATACGAAAAACATTTGTATTTTATAAAGTGTTGTAAAAAAATAGTTTTTGTCTTTCACCTTCAGTTTACAATTGCCATGGTCTCTGAGACAAAAATATAAAGTCAACATATGGTATAGAAACATTAAAAATGCACATTTCACTATTCCCACTGAGTAATCTTATAATGAGTGTTTGGATAACCGATCTTAAAGCACAGTGTGGTAGTAGCGAAATGAGCATTGTACTATGGATTCAAAGAAATAAGTTCTGGTCTTGGCTTTTTTTCCTTTGTGAACTTGAGAAGGTGACTTTGTTATCTGAACCTCATGTTCATCATTTCATTAAGTAGGGAAGTAAAGACATGATGAATACGATATATATAAGCAGGGCATCGAATAAGCACAATGCACAGAACATGATCAGAACAAAAACTTAATTTTCGTCTCTGGTTGTTCTTTGAAAGTATATTGAACAGTGGAAGGTGAATATACCCTCGGTTCCTCATCACCCTCGGTTTATAACATTCCACATGAGATTGTTCCAAGGAGAACACATCCCTGCACCACACCCACTCCAAAACCTTGCATAGAACCATCTCTTTAAATCAGACTTCATTTAGACATCAATGTCGCAGTCTTGGACAGCCTGCCCACACAGTGCCCACAGTATGTACATGCTTGGACATCGTGCTGTGGGTCACTCGCACCTAAGAGGGCATCATTTTGCCACCATGATGACTATTTCCACTGGTCCACTGTCCCGTGTTCAGGCTTTTTTCAACTAGCTTACGCTCTAACATTGCATGGCCACGCTATGTGGATGCCCTCCGCACCTAGTCAGCATTCAACATCCCACACCCGGGTACCCTCCCACCCACCTTCCATCCTCATCCCACACGGGGTTCTTAAATCTTAAGAACCCATTCTCTCCTCACCTAGGCACAGACACTTACCATGATTATCCTTAGCTACCCACTCTCGAAAAGAATTTTTCAGAACTAAAGGAAAATAATAAGAAAGGAAGAGTAAAAAGAAAAAGAGTAACAGGATGATCTGCCAAAAACATTTAATTAATTTAATCAAAGAAAATTTAAAGTAAATATTCAGTAAATATTTACTGAAATATTTACCAATTCCTATTGCTTTTTTATTTCTGCAGACTAATGTTAACACCCATGAGCATTTTCCTTCAGTTTGATTAATTTTCCTTATCATTTTTCTCCTACCCCTTATTTAAAGTGCTGTAAATTTAAAGTGCCAACAGTTGGTATCTTCATTGTTTTTAATATGAATTCAACTATCAATTTATTGTGTCCCTCTGTGCAATGGTTCATGTTTCTCTGTTTTCCTTCAACATGGTTTCATTATCTTTGATTATTAGAATTTTTATTATGATGTGCCAGTATTTTTTAATACACCTGAAGTTTTGCCAAACTCACTGAAGTTGCAGCGTGATGCAGGCAAAACATACAATTTAATATTTTTCGCCAAAATGGTGAAAAATTTTAAGTATTTATTTGCATCATTCTTATTATTTTCATTTATGGTGAGGCCAATTAAATTTAATTTAGACTGATGTTGATGGTATTTAAGTTAATATTATGCAAAATTAAAAATTCTCCTTTGGGGGGAAACTCTTCTTCCTTTATATTCCTGAGATTGGATAATTTCTATCTCAAGACTTTTCTGCTCTTTATGCTGAAGCCATTCATGAAAGTTTTTCATTGAATTATTTGGTTCTACAGTTTCTATTTTTATTTGGTCTCATCTTGATTTTTACTTTCCATTTTTATAGATGGTTTCCATTTAGCCAATTATCATGGTCTTACTCTCCATTAGATCACTATGCATTTATTCGTAAAGGTCACCTCAGATTGAGATTCTCTCCAAGGCATTTTTTCAACCATTGGTGACCTTTACCTATGGTTTCACATGCAAGAAAGTGTGTAAGTTTCTCGCTTTTTTTATTCCTTTTAATTATGCTGATCTTTCAGTCTTATCCTCTGGGGTTTTACAGAGAAACTTAAAATTTTCCATAAGCATGCACAGTTTAGATGTCATCTAAGGATCTATGACCCACTTGGATGTACATTTGGGGCTCCTTTTGCTGGAGATCCTTTCTTTGTGGGAGTTCTTTTGAATCTCTGCCCTTCTGCTTCACCCCAATGCCATCTTCTGACTCCTAAAACCAAAGGCTGACGTGTTCTGCTTAAGGTCTGTGCACTAAGCAATCTCAATTGCAGAGTCCCCTCAGAGGACAAGCCTTGTAATATTAGATCTCATTCCGTAATACCCCTTTCTCTCAGGGTTCTGTCATCCTCGACTTTCTGTCTTCTTCTTCTTTTTTTTTTTTTCCAACTTCAAATTTATTTTAATAATATATACAAGAGTTAACAAATCACAATTAAAATGTACTCAGTTATGTTAATTCTACATAACTTAAAATCATGCAATACTGCATGTTAAAAACAGCTTCATTCATATACAAAAGTATTATTTTGAGTCTTGTGATAGTATATTGAAATTTTTGACATAAGCTTTTTGCAAAGAGTATTTTATAAAAATTTAAAGGCCAATTGATCAGGTAATGCATTATTAGGAAAAATAATAAACATTATTAGTAAAGTGAGCATACAAGCAATTTTTTAAAATTATACCAGATACAGGGTTGAATGTAGTCTTACGAAATCAATGCTAAGAAAATAGTTTTGAAAAAGATCTCATATTGAAGCCATGTTTTAATTTTGGCAAACCAGGTAATATAAATCAATAGTCAAGTTTATTCAGTTGAAGAAAATATGCCTAACCTTTCTTATACTCATAAATAAGTACTTATTTTTATATACAAGTGAAGAAAAGTTCAATGTAAAAAATATACTGTCAATCCACTTATTATGGTTGAAATAGTTCTTTATCTACATGTTAAATTGCATTGATGAACATGTCCAATTTAAATTACATTCCACCAGCATAAATATTTAAGCTGAGTATTGTAAACGATAGAGTAAAACAAATCCTTTTTTTAAAATTTCGTTACTGGGTAACAATTTCTCAGCTTTGAACACTATAGAAAGGCTCAACATTTAATTTAATCAATTAATCAAATTCAAAACCCACTAAACATAGAGTAAACCAAGTGTTTTTCAAAGTGCATAATTTCCAACTCATCCACTTGTAATATATATCCAAATCCAGGTCCTCAGCAAGAAAATAAAATGTACTTGGCTATAAAAATACTAAGGAATGTTATTGAAAAGGAAAGGCCATTTGGTCTTCTTGTTGTCACTTTCTAGTAATAAGGATTGATACTACTCTCTGTTTATTAATTCATGTAAACAGGTTAGTTCCTTTCACCTCTATTGTGTCATATGGAGATAAGTACTGAACCAATAAAGAAAATCATTAAAAGCGAAAAATCATTTTTCTATTCTTTATGGTATTTAAAAAATTAGGCAATTTAAATTCTTTAAATCCTAAGAATAAATGAGGGAGGAAGACACAATGACCAAAAAACCTGCCAATAATGAACAGTAATTAAAGAAAAATAAGTTGAAAATAGTTGTCTAAAATATATTTTCATCTTCACATTCAATCTTAATTCTTTCTTCTTCTACCTAGAATCATGAGTGACTTGTTGTTCTTTTGTAAGACAAGTTGGACTTGCAGGCAATAATGAACATAATCAATAATGGCAGGTTAAGGTCCTTTAGAGAACATCTTGAACGTTTCTCTAGTATCAGAACATATTTTTATCCATACAAGCATGAAGCATTGTAGGAGTTGTTCTAAAATCAGGGTTTTTGCTATTTTAGAATTCCTAAGTTGAATGTATCATTAAATAAAATTTATATAAGATGAAAAACTTATTTAAATTTCTTTATTGAGTTCAGCATGTGGTATTCATGCTCTCTAAATTTAAATGAAGCTTCCATCTGTTCTTTTATTCAGACTTTTCTGATTAAATCCTCACAGAAAATACAGATAAACATATTAGATACAGGCAAGTTATGAAAGTTTCATGAAAAGTTCACCTTCTCAATTCAAATGTGATTTTTAAGGTGAAGCTTGTTACTCAAGAGTTGTTTTCACAATAGAGGACTGTGATTTTGTCTAATTCCAGAGCAGATGCTTTTGAGTCTAAGCCTTTCAGAATGCTAATTTATATTTACAGGATTGGAGTGCTTTTTGCTGTCCACTACATGGTATTCTCGTCTTTATATTTTAAAGTCAGGGTCCAATAGGACTATTTTAGACTTGAAGCTTTTGGTTTTGTGATTTTTTAAAAGATTTTTAAAAATTCAAGAATGCCAATTTTATTTTATTTTTTCCAGTTAAAAGATTTGCCTGCCCAAGAATAACTTAAATAAAAATGTAGATTGTCTTAAAAAATGAACGTATTGAGAACATGTAACCGAATCAAAGTCTCATTATTTAAAAGTTGTTGAATTGGAATTAAAAGTAAGGCCTGTGTAAATTCAAAGAAAAATGTCCCTTCTATGACTTCATATTAGATCACATATTAAACACTGTTTCATTCTTTGACCTATTAACTTCAAACAGCATATCAGAGATAATAAAAAGTGGTCTGGTTTATAATATTTTTCTCCTCTACAATAGTTTTCAAACTTCTGCTCTTATTATTTCTGTTGGAATATGAAGTGATAAAAATTATATAAATAAACCCTAAATTTCTGAGCGTTTGCCTGAGACCTCTTGTCGATTATGGAGATGGAGATCTGGCAGTTACTTTTCTGGATGCACCAGTGATACCTTTTCTTTTCATTTCTAATAGCACCATACAAACCATTCGAGATTGTAGTTTTCTATGCATTCTTTTAAATGAGAAGATGGTATGGTATGGAGGGAACTGAAATGGACTTTAGCAAAAACTTTACTGTGAGGGACAAGGGGATGTAAAGTTTTTTAATTGAATTATGTAGATACATGTTACCCAATAGAGAAGTCACTCCATGGTTTGGAGGAAGAGAAAATTCATTCTGAACCTCAGAGTTTTACCATGTAGTTATATTGCATTATCTCTCCAGTCCTGCAAAAATGTCTGCACTCTTGCAGGCTACGGTTTAAAAGGAACATCACTCATCTTAGGGACAGTGCCAAAGTCCATTTAATTGATATTCTTTTTTTTTTTTTTCAGTTTCTGGCTGGGGTTGAACCCACCACCTCCGGTATATGGAGCCAGTGTCCTACTCACTGAGCCACAGGCTCCGCCCTAATTGGTATTCTTAAACCTATCTTTTGTTTACTGTCTTCAGCTAAAGAATGTCAATCTTTTTTTTTTTTTTTTTTTTGGTATAGCTAAATGATTTGCCTAGTCTTCTTCCTTAGGCACTGTTAAAGGGAGATCATAAATTCTCAGTGAGGAATTAATTGGTTAACAGTAAATTGGTCTAGAAAGTACACATGTTCGTCTCTGCTGCTGATTGTAAGAGTTGTGACCACTGTACAGAAGTAGTAGAGAGCGGGGTCTCCAGTGCCATTCAACTTCAGCATTTGTTAGTTTAAGACTTCATATAAGTTAATAATCTGAACTGAATTCATTTCTTAATTTGCAGAAATTAAATATTAACAGCATTCTCCTTTGTGCTCTTAGATTATTTAATATGTTGATTTACATAAAATTGTAGCAAATACTTGGCACATCAAAAATGCTTAATAACTACTAGATAATATTGTTGCTATTACTATTGTTATTATGTCGTAGAGTACTCAAATTCTCCCTATCCTAAGAATAGTCTGGGATATAATCCATATTTACTAAAAGTCTTCTAAACTAAAACACTCTGGTGCCTAATTTACTAGGATTTTACATTAAATATTTATTGAGATTCTGAAATTTTCCCTAGATTTGGGATGTTTGCTATTGATTTAAAAGTTTATATTTATAATTGCAAATATTTCAATATATTCAATATATTTAAAGAGCTCTATAAGTATATTATGATACATTCAACCACAAGATCATCTCCATAAAAAATGACAGATTTTTTTTTTTTTCCTGATATGTGCCAGAGTTTGTTGCTCTGCCTGAATGCAGGGCACAAAATGAGATAGTATCAGGAATTTTTCCAGCACTAAACACATAAACATATGCAATTTGTATAAACTAATAAGCAAAACATCTTGTTTGAGTGTGTTGCAAGGGCAAAGAGGTGCTTTGTTTACTCAAAGAGATGGGAATGATGAATGTGTTGAATGCTTCAAGGCACACTCTAATTATGTCTCTATTCTTTCCTGAAGAGCAGGATGGATTACACAGGGATGCTAAATTATAACATTTAAATGGACTGCAAGATGATATTGGGAAAAAAGATGTTTATAGAGTTAACATATTAAGACAGCAAATGGATAATTTTTTCCAGTTTTGAACCGAGCTATCCTCAGGCTTGTCATGTCTCCCTTCCCACGTGGAGGTCATGTCACCTTCTCTTGGATCTGCGTGAAGGAAAGTGTGAACACATGAACAGAACAGATGTTTGGGCCCAAAGGGGAAAGAACAGACGCTGGCTAGGCAAATGGTAAAATACATATGCATACTGTGCCTATAGACGTTTACATAGAACATTTTATTTTGACTTTGTGTTTTGTTGATTTTTATTTTGTTTGGACATGGAGTATTAAAAATACCTAATATTATTGTTTTTTAAGATATTCTAATTCTAAATGCTTTAGATGAGATGTGACATTGAAATTTCTGGCAAGTTTAAATTATTGGTTTTTATTTATTAATATTTATTTACATATCCAGATAAACCTTACTTTAAAATGAAAAAGGTGTGATTTAACGTAAGCACCAATCAGTCTTTTTACCTGATTTGCCAGAATTGTCATCTCTCTTGCAATGATTGGAATAAATCAATACATAGGAATAGGCCCTAGAAATTTTATTTATGAAAGGCCTGCTATTCATGTGTGAGTGACTGGCCTGATCCATAGTTGTTCTCTCAGAAACGTGTGACTTGAACTAAAATACTTTGTACCAAGGTGAGTTAGTAATATTATCTTAAAGGGACATAGGTAAACTCTTAATGCTAAATAACCTGGAGGTTATAAGATTGGGGGTATGAGCACGGTTTTGTAGTTTAGTGCTGTCTTGTTTCTGTGAACTACTACTGTATCTTAAAAATTTTTTTTTCGTTTATTCTACAGAGCCTGAGTCAATAGTTTTCACTTGAAATGAAATGTACTTAGCTTTAATAATAAGTAAAAGTGGAATGTTAGTGGAGAAGCAATGGCAAAAAAAATAATAATAATAAAACTATCAATATCCCCATTCTTCCTTTAATAATTTAAGGTACATATTTTGGCATTAATGCAAGCAACCACCAAATGTTCACTTTTGAAAAAGGGGAAATATTCAGTTCTGTGAAATTCTTTTTTTTTTTTTAGAGACAGGGTACAGGTGAAACTTACTAAATGTAGGATATAAATGTCTTAACACAATAACTAAGAAAATACCATTAAGGCTATGTTAACCAGTTTGATGAAAATATTTCAAATTGTATATAAAACCAGCACGTTGTACCCCATCATTGCATTAATGTACACAGCTATGATTTAATAAAAAAAGTAGAGACAGAGTCTCACTTTGTTGCCCTTGGTAGAGTGCTGTAGTATCACAGCTCACAGTAACCTGCAACTCCTGGGCTTACACGATTCTCTTGCCTCAGCCTCCCGAGTAGCTGGGACTACAGGCACCCGCCACAATGCCTGGCTATTTTTCTGTTGCAGTTTGGCCAGGGCGGGGTTTGAACCCGCCACCCTCAGTATAGGGGGCCAGTGTTGAGCAAGAGGTGCCGCCCAATTCTATGAAATTCTCAAAAGTGTGATTCATAATTTTTATAAACACATAACCATATCACTTATTTTCCTTGAGTGTAAAATGATTTTCTGCTATTGTTTGACTGAACAGAGTCCATCTGTCAGGGGTGTTGTAAAGGGAAAACATATTGTTAATTCTACTTGTACTGTATTGTTTCTTGCTTAACGTCTATGATATTTGGGGAAATTGCTTCCTGCTAGTGTTTCCTCCTACAGTTTGAGTTTTCCAAGGACATCAAATTGTGTGCCCAGAAGTTAATGCTTATAGAGTAAGAGTTATCACATGACTTCTAAGATAATTCACTTTCCCCTTTTACTCTTGACACTTAATATGTAGACACATCTAAATCTGCATTTTCTATCAACTATGAATCCTACCGGTCAAGGTCAACAAATGAAATATTCCCCCACTGAAATACTGACAGTTTCAAGACAAGATATTAGAAGCATATTATTATCCTTGTGACACTTCCATTTTCTAACTTGTACAATTTTTGAAAGCGGTATGTACAGTAAGTTAACCATAAAGGTGGAAGGAATTACCAAATCATGTGTAGTTTAGAATTTTCCCATAAACATGACTTTATTGTAAGAAAATTTATTACAAATACCAAAGAAAATATCCTTTGTGTGGCTTAAGCTATTGCTTCTTATTTAATTTCCAGTTCATTGATATGTTTCTGTGTAATGAAAATATAAAACCTCACTCTAAAACACAGACTATTTCTATTTTTCATTTATTCAGTCTATCATTTTTTATAGAGAAGAACACCTGGATAAATAATCAAATAGTCAATGTAATTTATTATGTTGTGTTTGTCTCTGCGCATTGCACATTTGTATATATGCAATTAGGACTCTAAATGATAATATAAGGTCTTATCCATTGGGAGAGCAAATATGGGTTAGCCATAAAGTTTGTGTGCAATTTTAAATTGCATACTATTTTAAATTGCACACGGACTCTATAGCCACCGTGTGTGTACGTGTATGTAAATACACGTGCACACACGTGCATGTGTGTGTGTGTGTGTATGTATGCATACAGAGAGAGAGAGAGGGAGAGAGAGAGAGAGAGAGAGAGAGAGAGAGAGACAATAGCGAGTATAAGACAGGGAGGGTTAGAAAAGAAGCGTTCCTACAGATCAATGTGGTACTGGATTCCAAGATAATTCTATGTCCATGCAGAGGAAAGAAGAAAAAACATGTTGAGGGAGATGGACAGGGAATAGCCCAGCAATGAGCATCATATCCTATATTTTAGAACTATATCAAATATATTACATGGTTTTTAACCTCATTCTTATCTCTTTTAAGGTAAGAAGACTGATGAGAATTAGCATACATCTTTGTTTAACAAGTCAGTCTAATTTTTGCCCAGTTTTACAGTATGAGATTTATTCAGTTGTGTTTTTTGTTGATTTTCAACGTAACATATAAAACTTCAGTTTTAAACGTAGTAGTTATCCTAACCTTCGAAATATGAGCACTGTACACTTCTGTTTTAGATTTCAGGGCTCTCTGGAACTTTGTGGAGAGTCTTTGAAAATAGCTATATGATTGAGCGAGTTCTTACTTCTACAAACATCATTTTGTATCAAATAATTTTGTAACATCTCTGTGACAGTTTTCATTTACCCGGGTGGCAATGAGAGGTTAGGAAGCGATGCTCTAAAGTACACAGCCAAGCACTAGGAAGTCCCAATGAAATAGATATTAACCTAGGCCTTCAGAAGAATTTGTATGTTTCTGTTGATATTAAAAGCCTCTAAGCTCTGTTAATACTTTGACGTTTGTGGTGGCATATTTTTGTGTATTTATTTTAAATTTTCACTTACTTGTGAATTCAAAGCTTTGGACAAAGAGTAAGCATGGCTGCCTTACCAAGTGTGTTAAAATACCAAAGTAATTTCCTCCGCATGCTTTTGCTCTTCCTTTCCTCCCCTAAAGTACCTTTAATAATATAAGAGAACTAAGTAAAGAGCCTAACCACTTAAAGTGTAAAATTATTGCATGAAAAGAAGAGAAAACAATATCTCTCTTGGATAGTCCATAAAGCTTTGAGGAAGGAAAAGGTGATTTGGTAAAATTCCAAGATCTTTCCTGGGAAAGAAGCTGTGTTTCATTTTGTTAGGCATCAAAAGACGTTTGAGGAAAGATGAGAAGTATCTTAATAGTGACTCTTTCGGTCATATTCAGCTCAGATTTCATCCACATCCAGCCTAGGAGTCTCTGCTGGAATTCCTTTGAATTCCTTTGTGTTAGTTATTAAGGGAGCAAGTGCCTCTTATCTTATGTTTAGTACAGTGTTATTACAAGTGGATGAAATCTTTGTATGCCTTCTATAGTGGTTAACACTTGCAAAATAATGTATGATCTTTGCTTGGACTATATATTTTGATTCCAGTTTATTTATGGGTAGTGTTTACTGAGTAGTCCATTGGAATGACAGTTTCCCTCTTTGCACGGTTTTCTGTTTAAACGGTATGTGCTCTTCAAGTTAGAACCAAGTTATTTTCATATCATCCATCAATAGATAACAAATCTTATTTTCATCTCTACACCATAAACAGAGAGTCCATTGAATTTTCCATTTGAAATGCTATTTTACATTATTCCTAACACAATCTCAAGAACATTGCTTCCTTGGCATTCCAAAATACCAATTTTGAAAAAATCATTGAAGTGTGTTTATGCAAAGTATTCAAAAATTTGTGATAATGGAAAATGTCAATACCTCTGGAAGGATTTCTACTTATAAAATTCACCCTAAGGAAAATATATGTAAGTTTGGAACCAAAAGTCTTAGTGTTTTACGATATTTTAATTTTTTAAATGTGACAAAGATCAGCAATAATTTTCCCTTTATGAAGTTGAGAATATTTAAATGGTTATAATTTTTTTCCTGAGTAATATCATATCTATGATTAAATTGAAAACACGTTTACTAATTCACATTCACTTATAAGCTTCCTATATGTATGTATAGCTGTATTTTCTGTTAAACTGACAGCTAAACCATCTGATTGGGTTAGCTGTCAGTTTCTTTGTAGTATATACTGATTATGATTACAGACAACTAAGATAGTGATAGAAATTCCTTTTCAATATTCTTTAAAGGTTCCTATCTTTCCTTTATTTGTAGTATATACTGATTATTATTACAGACAACTAAGATAGGGATAGAAACTCCTTTTCAATATTCTTTAAAGTTACTTAAGTGGAACTTGTTATGCTACAAAAAATTTAATAAATTTTAAAGATAAGCTTGGTCACACTGACTTAAGTATTAAGATATACTGGTTAGATTTTGATCATTTTAGCACCTTTCTATAAGAACACATTTGATATTTGTAGTTAAATGTTTGTTTACTGTCTAGATCTTATGACTCTATTAAAGCCAACTTTCTCGGTGAACTTTTTTTCATTTTCTTGACATCAATATGCTGCACCCAGCTATTACTCCCCCCACCCCCATCTTCCTTTGGAGCACACATGGTGCAGAAAACATTTCACTCTCCTGACTCTCATTTTCATGGGTGTTATAATGATACTTCTCAAGCACCAATTTCACTGAAAGTGGTGGGGTTCATTTTCACATTTTCAGTCTTCATTACTTTGCACTTTTCAATTCCTAATAATTGTAATTTCAAAAGCTAACTTTCTCATCAGGGCACTATTTTTCCAAAAATTACATTAGTAGAGCCGAATGCTAGACTTTCCTTACAAACCAGACCACATCTCGTAACTCAGTATTGTTCAAAAAATACGTAGAGAGTGCCATCATTTGCCATATGTAGTTTCCAGTTCTGGCAATCCAGAGAAAAACAACCATACTTAAGACCAGATGTTACTCACTGAAGATTCAGATCTCCCAACCTTGGAAGCCTCTCCACATTGAACATTTTTATCTTAGAAATCTAGCTAATATTTATTTTTATTAAACAATAGAAAATAAATAGGTAACTAGCTTATCTAGTAGAAGGAAATTATCAGGTGTGGGCCTTTAAGATAAATAGTTAACCAAATAATTTTATCTGTGGTTTGGTTTGGGGACACTGTCAAGAGTATTGTATTAATGTATAATATTTAATGGTAAAAATTTAAACTAAAAAGATGAAGACATGAACAATGAAATTGAAAGATTTTTCTTATTTAAAAATGTAGTCAGTTCTGTTTTTGTTTATAGTAATAGAGAATAAACATTGTATAACAGAAGTAATTGAAAGTACAATCTAATGAAGTGCATATACTAAAAATGAATGTTTCTGATATTCAGAGAATTCATCTAATTCAAACTAAAAGTTCCATCTTCTCTGGGATAAGTAAAGAAAGTGTGCACTCTTCCTCCTTCTTCATACTCCCCTTTTTATTTCTCTTTGAACTTTTCTTAAAATTTCTAATGGGAAGAGATTATGGTTCTTTTCTTTAGACTTTTTTTCTAAGTAGTTTAATTTTACTTTCAATAATGAAGTAAAATCAAGTCATCCTACATTTCTGCTGCTCCATCAAAACACGTATGTCTATTTTCTTGACATATTTCACTTGGTGGAAGAGTAACAAGAACCAGTCAGGTCAACACAAAGTCTACATTCAGAGCTGATTACTCATCTGTGCTCCAAAACCATTTTCTTTTTTCAGTTACCATTGGTACATCCCTATTAAAATTTAGGTTTTTCTAAAACTGAACTTATTCTTTTTTATTTCAAATTAATGTGAGGGTACAAATTTTGGTGTTATGCTGTTCTTACTTTCAAGGTAAAGTTCAAGTTGTAGAAGAGCCCCTCACCCAGGGGGCAAGCTGAACGCTCTCCCACTGTGCACATTAGGTGATATCTCACCAAATGCCTTCCCTCCTCCCACCAATCACCTGCCACTCCCCTCCACTCCCCTTCTCCCTCCTCCTCCCAGCCTCCTACCAGACTGTATTTGTATTTTATCATTCTTATGAGCTACTCATTGATTATCTATTGGTTCCCATTTTGAAGGCTGTCTGTTTGCTTGGTTTGCGGTACCCTTAGCTGTGCAGAGCTTTTTAGCTTGATCAAACCCCAGTTATTTATTTTTGGTGTTGCTGAAACTGAATTTATTCTCCACTTTTGTTGTGTTCAAGAATAAAAGGGGAAACTGGGTTAATCATTTTTAGATGCTGAAGACAAGCATATCACCTTAAACGAATGACGCAGAATTTAACTTTTTACCTATGGTTTTCTTATCTAGAAAAGGAAAATAACGATACCTGAGTTATGATTAAAAAAAAAATAAAGCTCTTCTAAGGAACCAGTGAAGTAAGGTATTTTTAGAGAAATTCAGATTCACAGAAAATTGAGTGGGAATGAGAATGTTTCTATATAGAAACTACCCCTCTACACACAGACTCCCAAGCATGGCCTTCCACAACCACGGTGGTGCTTCTTGCCATTAATGAGTTTGTATTATCACCTTATCATCCAAAGTCTGCGTTTATTTTAAAATTCATTCTTTTTTTTTTTTAAGGTGAAAATTTTATTGTTGAGATAATGTAATTACAGATATTTCTCAGGATTTGTAAACATAAAATTTTTAGTATCTCTTATCTTTCATGTTATAATTTTTGGTAGAAGATCAGTTGCAATTAGGGGGCTGCTTATATAATGAAGATGGTTGATGAGTTGACCTTGAAGGAGAAACAGCAGATGTATCAGATATCATGGGTACTGGAAACCATGTTGCTACA
>CAUYRH010024024.1:0-16160 GCA_963574655.1 Perodicticus potto | reverse complement strand
GGCCCTCTGATTTTGGTCCACCACGAAGAAGGGAGTTTGGAAGTCGCTGTGGTCTGTTAACACTGTCTGCCCATGTCCTCCCTGAAATACCAGGATTGTTTATGAAAAGCATCTTTAATGGAGGTGGATGCAGTGTGACTTTGACTTGGAAAAAAAAGAAAATGCTTCATTATATCAGCTCAGCTCAAACTTAGTGTAATTACCTAATCATTATGCTTCTTTTTAAACTAATTCTGATTGATTTTTGTATGAAACAATTGATAAAAATAGTGAACTTAACACTTATTTGATTCCTTTCCTAATTAAATTTAATTGCAATGTATATTTTAACAATACTAACAAAATATTAACAATCTTGTGTTTATTGGATTATAACTAATTTATCAAAATTGAATGAAATGAAATGAAGTTAATATGCTTTTTAAAAGCATATCTTTCCTTTCACAGTTCAAATGACATGGAAACAGAATTAAAAGTAAAGTGTTAGAACACTTAAATTAGGTTTATAGAGACTTTGAGGGAATATATTTATTTTTTCAGAGAGAACATGAAATTTCATCCAATGAAATTACTGTGCAAAATATCATTTCTCAATATATTTGAATCAGGAGAGTGATGGGTCTCTTGAATATAGGTGGTCTTCAGTGGGTATTGTCATCATATATTATAGTTATGTTTTATCATATGGACATTATATTACTTGCCTCTAATTGACAGTTACTCATATTTATAATTAAACACAGTCTTTTTTTTATATTTCCCATATACTCATTCTTCTTTCAATTTTTTTTTGAAAGAATTCATGAGGACTTTATTTGCTTTTCCTATCCAGAAACTCATTCGAACTTATAGAGAAACTTTTGGTAATACTTAGCATAAAAATGATACTCGAGTTATCTATAATCCCCATTTTTAGAGTAAAATTATATTAAGCTTTTAATATTTTGTTAATTATCTACCCTGATGTAATCTAATAATTATGGTACAAGGCGGCCATAAAGTTCGTGTGCAATTTAAAATTGTGTAAGCATTTTCATACTCTCTTGAAGTTTTTTTATAGATATAATTTTAAGGACGGCATAACCAAGGAGAAGATAGCACATAAATTACTCAACCATTCAACTATTTGGACATACATTTTGGTTTCAGTTATTTACAATTATATATGCCACAACAGTGAACATCTTTTTGGACAAACAAAGTTTGTATGTTTGTAATTACTTATAAAACATTATATTCTTTAAAGTTACAATTCTTAAAATGGAATTACAAAGCCACAAGAAAGGAATTTTTAAACATTATATGTAGCATGTCAAATTTGCTCTGCTAGTATAGAGCCCTTACCAAGTATATGTTTTCCTTTCACCTTAAAGTCACCAGCCGTATTATCCCCTAACGAGACAGTCAGCCTATTCTTGGAAGGAGTGAAGCCAGGCATCTTCTTCATCAATTGTCATAGCTAGAATTTCTGGATGACTTACTGCAGCTTGTCCATCAAGACCTACAGCTTCATTTTGCCCTCTCGAGTTCTGGAGACAGCTTTGCAAGCTTCAGACTTCTTTCCTGGAACTTCCTCACCTCCCTCAGATTTCATAAAATTGAAAAGAGTCGGCGCCTTGCTCTGGATTTAAGTTTTGGTTTTAACGAAAGGTTGTGGCTATTTGACCTTCTCTCCAGATCACTAGAACTCCCTCCATGACAGTGATGAGGCTGTTTGCTGTCTTCTCTTTCACGTGTTCACTGGAGTAGCGCTTTTAATTTCCCTCAAGAGCTTTTCCTTTGTGTTCACAACTTGGCTAACTGTTTGGCATCAGAGGCCTGGCTTCCAGCCCATCTCAGCTTTTGACATGTCTTCCTCACCAAGCTTAATCATTTCTAGCTTTTCATTTAAAGTGAGAGACGAGTGACTCGTCCTTTCACTTGAACACTCAGAAGACAATGTCGGGTTATTAATTGGCCTATTATTCAATGGTGGTATCTCAGATATTAGGGAGGCAGAGAGAGACAGAGGGAGAGAGGAGAGAGAGGGAAAGAGAGAGAGAGGGAAAGAGAGAGAGGAAGAATGGCCTGTTGTGGAGCGATTGTAACACACACATTCATTAAGGTTGCTGTCTTGTGTGGAAAGGTGCCCCAAACAATTACAACCATATATCAAAGATCACTAATTGCAGGTCACCATAACAGATACAGTAGTAATGAAAGACTCTAAAATTTTGTGGCAATTACCAAAATGAGACAGAGAAACAAAATGAGCACATTGCTGTTGTGAAAACGGCACCTATAGGTTTGCTCACTTCAGTGTAGCCACAAACCCCCAATCTGTAAAAGAAAAAAAAAATGCATTATCTGTGAAGTGCAATAAAATTAAGTATGTCCAATGAGATATGTCTGTACATCTTAAATTTGCTTAGGGGTGCTCTTTTGTTCTTATTTTATTTTAATTTCAGGTTAATTTGGGGGTACAAAGAAATAGGCTACAGTGTCTGCATTTATTAGGTAGAGTCCCTCTTATAATTATGTCCCGTCCCCAGGAGGTGTGCCACACATACACCCTAATATCGTCCCATGCGGGAGCACGCCCACACCCTTCCTCTTCTCCACTCTCTCTTCCCTCATTTCCCTTTCCCACATTCAAACTGATTTGCATTTTTCCCTTGTGTGGGCGTGTATTAGATCTACTGGTTTCATAATAGAATCGAGTACATTGGATTCTTGCTTCTCATTCTTATGAGTTCACTAAGAAGAGTATGTTTTAAGTCCATCCAGATTAATACAAAAGATGTAAAGTCTCCATCTTTGTTAATGGCTGAATAATATTCCATTGTGTATGTTTAGGTTAATTCCACATTCTGACAATTGTAAATTGAGCTGTGATAATTTTTTTTTTTTTGAGACAGAGCCTCACTCTGTCACCCTGGGTAGAATGCCATGGTGTCACAGCTCTTGGGCTCCAGTGAGCCTCTTGCCTCAGCCTCCCAAGTAGCTGGAACCAGCCCAGCTACTTTTTCTATTTTTAGTAGAGACAAGATCTCACTCTTGCTCAGGCTGGTCTTGAACTCATGAGGTCAAGCAGTCTACCTGCCTTGGCCTCACAGAGTGCTAGCACTATAGGCATGAACCACCAATCCTGGCTTGCTCTTTCATTCTTGAGTGGAGTCTTTTTTCTTGAAGTTCAGCTGAAAAGCAGCCACCATTTGGACAACCGAAGAAAATGAGGAAAGGCAAAGGAATATATGTGGGTTCCTAAGTCTTCCATTTGAGAGAGGTCATTGCTGATTCTTTTCATATTTGTTGACAAGTCAAATGATGTCACTTGACTTTAAGGTGATGCGAAGGATAAACCCTGCATGTCTGTGCAATGGAAGGAAACTGAATAGCAGGTGGAGTACTAAAGACTGTGATAGTCTGACATTATTGAGGCCAAATATTCAGTGACATCTCCTTTCTGCATGCCTAATCTGTTCACATCCTCTTTGTCACAGACCATCTAAAAATTCCATTCAGTCACTGGGTCTAGCTCAAAGTTGAAGAATTATTGAAACCTAGGATTTTTACCACTCCCTCTGCATACAGTTCATCTAGAAATCTATGAACCCAAAATGAAAAATTAGATGTGTTGCACATCCAATAAAAAATGATGGACCCAGGTCAAGGGCAACAATAGTAAACACTTCTACTTGGAAAAACGTAGTATGGGAGATGATAGGAATTCTAACACCCCAAAGTAAGATGGGAGCTTACTTTGGTGGTGGCTATTATTTATATCTTATTTAAGCCACAAATCTTTTTACTGCAAGAAAATATGCAGTCTATAATTGTCTACCTTCCTTTATTTCCTACTGAAAGATTCCTTATTCTTAATTTATAATTACTAACTTTAAAGTATTTTTTTCAATTTGATATCATCTCGTATTTACTACTATCTACTAATATGCGGTGCTAAGAAAATGACCTAATAGGCTCACACATGAATAATTACATACATTTCTGGCTGATATTCAGCAATTTTATCTATTTAATTCATATAGAACACTTAGAGTATGTTTGAATTTGTCTTTCTATCCAGGGGACCTGTTAAATATTCAAATATAGATGAAATCTGTTTATTTAGATTATTCATTTAATTGTAAATATTTCCCCCTGGTTTGTGATATTGACAACAAATACTAAAGCGATGCTACGTAAAAATTGTAAAAAACCATCTTACCTAGTATTTAACTCATAAATCTTAAGTATTGTATATTCACCAACTCTTTGCTGAGTCTTAGTGGTATTATATACTTTTCACTATTCTATAGCAATAGCCTTCAGGAAAGGTTTCATTGTATAAACCAAATAATTATGCTCTCATAGTTTATTATAGTCATTTCTTGTTTACATCCATTCCCTGCTCCCAGCTGTGCCACTCCTCAAGAAAGACAGAAGGATACAATTAGAGTCATGAAAAAATTCTTAAACTATTCTCTCTAGATGACAGATTAGTAAGAGGAAGGATAATTTAGGCACATCTCCTGTTTTGTTAGTTTATATGGGAGCAGGATGCAATGAAATTATTGATAGATTCTCTTAAAGAGGGCACTGGGGACCTTTCGTAACCCTGTCTTCATGTACCACATCTCAAGCCAGTAAAACATTTTATTGCTTATTCTGATGCATGGGTGCGCTGAGGCTCTGTGCCCAGCATTATTTAGTATAATTTTCATACGTTCATAGGCACATGGTTTAATGGGCATTATAATATATGGTTAAGTAGTCTAGGTGACATCTGATAGTAATCTTTGAGTCAATAAAGGGAACAGCATTTTAAGAGAAGAATGAGCAAACCCTAGCTGTAGGAATAAGAAAAGGGACATTATAAAAGATTTAAAAGCAACGTACACATTTTCTAGTCCAAAAGGGCATTCGCTACAGCAATAAAAATCTGTTCTCAACCCGATTGTAAAGATTTGTCCATGGACTATAGTGTAACAATTTGTTTAAGCAGATGGCATGATATCCTCATTAAAGATTGATCTTCTAAGGTTATATTTCTTAAATATTATCAGATAAATATATTGATACATGATTATTTGTGATGAAGAATAAAAGTATCTCTGCTATATTTCTGTTTTCCACAGATAACTTTCTCCTGATCCATTGAAGGACTAAGAGGATTATAATCCACATTAAATCATGCCTATTAATACGATTACTTATGATAGCTTATATTGTAAATAGCATCTTTTCCAACTTCAACTTTTCATCTTCTCAGAATTATTCTGAATTGAATGTCCAACTTACTTGTGTCAATCCCTGAATGCAATTCTAGAAGTTTTTTTCTGGAAGGGCCATCAAAGCTATTGTCATATTGCGTCTGACAATTAAGTTCACTAATTCTTCTTAGAAAAAGTGCTGTGGGCTCGGCGCCTGTGGCTCAACGGGCTAAGGCACCAGCCACGTACACCTGAGCTGGCCGGTTCGAATCCAGCCCGGGCCGGCCAAACAACAATGACAGCTGCAACCAAAAAATGGCCTGGTGTTGTGGTGGGTGCCTGTAGTCCCAGCTACTTGGGAGGTAGAGACAGGAGAGTCACTTGAACCCAGGAATTAGAGGTTGCTGTGAGCTGTGATGCCACAGCACTCTATCCAGGGTGACAACTTGAGGCTCTGTCTCAAAAAAAAAAAAGAAAAGAAAAGAAAAAGTGCTGTGCAGGGTAGCCTAGGTGCTGGCATTGGTGCCTAGCTTCCCAAGGGGAGCGCCTCAATGGTGACCATAGTATTATTCAGCAATAAAGTATGAAGCACTTGTTCTGGGACTTGTTCTTCATATACATATATAACATACAGAATAGGTTTTAACTGAATGTTTATGTTATTGCTAAGGCTTCAGTCAACAGTAGGCTATTAGTAGTTTAGTTTTTGAGGAGTCAAAAGTTGTACCTGAATTTTCAACCTCAAAGGGGTCAGTTTCTCTAATACCTTTGCTGTATAGGGGTCATCTATGTAATTAACATGATTTAGCTATAACTGTTTGATATTTGAGTATTTATTACATACTAATAAAATAACTTTAGCATTTATTATTTTTATTTTTATTTATTTCAAGACAGAGTATCACTCTGTCACTCCAAGGTTGAGTGCTGTGGCATCATCATATTCACAGCAACCTCAAACTCTTAGACTCAAGCGATCCTCATTTCTCAAGCCTCTGAGTAGCTTGTGGTGCCTGCCACAACACCTGGTTAATTTTTCTATTTTTTTAGTAGAGATGTGCGGGGGTGGAGGGGTGGGGTCTTGCTCAAGCTGGTCTTGAACTCATGAGCTCAGGAAATCCTCCTGCCCCAGCCTCTCAGAGTGCTGGGGTTACAGGCATGAGCCACCACACCCAGCCTGTAGCATTTATATGTACATAGCTACTGCAGATACTAACTTCTGTACTTTTAATAATTGCTATGTCACTTAATTTTAATGTTTTGACTATCTGGTTGTAAAAGCTATTGTAAAGTCTTGTATTTTAAAGTAAGTCAATAGGCACAGAAAATAGCTAAAGGAAAAAAAAACGAGAGAAATTAGAGTCCTTTTTGGGGAGAAGGTTGTGAGAACTGGTTAACAAAAGGATGAGAGCTCATGAAGGGACTGGTGTTGCTTTCACAGTACTTAAATATTATGAGACTCTAATTCCATGTTTAAACCCAACAAAGTTTGTGTCATGCCATGGAAAGTCTTCTCCAAAGAATTATGTTTGTGTCTCTCAAACAATAAATAAAACTGAACAGAGCCCTTTCGCTTCTTATAGTATGGAGCAAACATTCTGAGCATATTTTATCTCCAATTCCCTAATGATTTAAGCTAAATTTCTTAGAGAATTTATGACAAATAATTTAAAATAATATTTTATTATTAGTAGCAAACCATCTTGTTTATCACTTAAAAAGACAGAAACTTTTCTCATAAAGATATAAAGCAAAGAATCATGCCTTTAACAACTGATGAGCTAATTTAACTTGTGTCCTTATCTCCGTATCTTTAACCCTCACTTAAGGATGCATAACAGAGTTTCCAATTGTCAGCCTAAGGACATGTTTTCCTTTGACGAATTTCTAGAGTTCAATATAGATCTTGACCTTGAGCAAACAAAAGGATTACTTGGTCTTTGTCATTAGCATAATGTTCAGGTCAAAGTCTCTGAGAAGAAAATGCTATCTGAGGTGTAATGATGTATCCGAACTCGTATACTGCACTTTAATATAGAATAGCATTACTTATGACAATAGCATCTAAAAAGTCTATAATGAAGAAAAGCTTAATGTTTTGAAACGGTCATACAAGTATAATTATATGTTGGCAAGGTTTAGAGGCTGACAACAAATACTATTTTTTAATGTTGTGAAGTAGGCAGGAGAAATAGTATTTTGGGCATCAGAGATTGTGCAACAAAAATTTACTATTGTTAAAATTCTGTCTGATAACAGCTGTGAAGGTGTTTTGCTAGTCAAGTCAAATTATTGTTGTTTTAAGTAGGTAGGGAAATAATATATTTGTGTACCTTAGAACTCTGATTAGGCATGTTCTCAGTTGCTAAGCAACACTTAGAAAAATTTAGAAAAATTTCAATCGTATTTAATATTTGGGTCTCATAAGACAATATACTATCATCTGTATTAACTACCACTCTGGCAAAAATACAGATTTAGTGTTCTACTCTGTCAGTAGTTAATTAGCATTCCTGATGGGCAAAGAATAATGAGCAGAGATTCCACTATGCTAAAATTAATGTCAGACTTGATACACTTTACACATGTTGCATATAGATCTGTGTACAAAGATTGTATTTTGAACATTTAGAGCTAGGACATCTCATAATATAACTTTCTATATTCAAGGCACTGTTGGCACCACCAGTGTATTTCATTTATACCAAAGAGAAAGTGTTCAGGTATATGGAATGATGAACACTCCATATTTTTTCTGGGCATGAATCCAGCGACCAGATGCTCAGCAAAGCCCACATAGATTTGTGATTGCTAGTACAAACAATCTCTAATTAAGATTCTTTAATTGAGGCATTGACAAAAAAATGCATATTCCTCCAACAGGAAGCAATAGAAAGTATACTGTGTTTGTACTCATTCAAATTTTCATTAATTCAACCAATAAATATTCATCAAGTCTTAAGAGATGGTGAGTGATGCCGTGTTACTGTATTTATAGTCTTTAATACGTTATAAAGACAGATTCCTCATTTATATCTGAAATAAAAACTGAATCTTAGGTATGTTTTGGACATAAATGGACTGAAGTTATACAGTTAATATGAAATAAAGTTGAATTTAATTCTAACTCGGGCTTTACGTCTCAAACTCATTTTCTTCTGCCTTACTTACACCCAATTATTATTCCATGAGTTGAAAGACTTTATTTGCTCATTTGAATTTTTTCTAATATCTTTTCTCAGTATCAATATTTCCTTTTTTCCTTTTCTGTTCTCTGTGTCGATATCCCTGAGTCATTTTCTCTTTTAAGCTACATACCTTGGTTTTGTACCACCAGCGTCTTATAAAGCACTCTCACAATGAGTTGCTTGATTAACTTGAAAGTATTTTGGAATAAGTAGTTGCAAATCAGTAATTTTTGCCAAATTGTAAATATTGGCACCTTAAAATGATATGCACATCAACAGTTTAAATTCACCCACTGGAATCTAAGCATAATAGGTTTCTGAAACTGTCAAGAGGCAGTCTGTGCCCCATTCTCGGTGTGCCAGACACACCAAAGGCAAGCACTGATGAAGCTAATTGAGAAAGAGCAGGAGAGGTTTACAAGGCAAGAGCAAGATACGTTCCCCAGAGAAGATGAATGTCTGAATGGGACCCTTGTCATCACAAGAGGCTCTGGTTATGGCCTGGGGTCTTGTTTTATGGTGTCCAAAGTGGGCCCTCCTTGTGAGTCAGGCATCACCACCCATCAAACCGCTTTGATGGACAGCTAGTGACAGTATAATTACCCTGAGGTTACTCTACGTCAGTTTTCCAGATCCTACTGTGCCCGGGTTTCTCAGCACCCAGGCTGGGGAATTTCTTGCACTCTTTTACAGATTGACAGGGGCTTCCTCCTTCTCCTGGTGTGGCAGCGGCCAGGGCAGGATCAAGGTGGAGCAGCACCAGGTCAGGCAGCTGCCCTTGAGCTTCTGCCCCAATTGTGGCAATTGCTCAAGGCAGCACCTAGACAGGGGACCTGCCCTTGTCCCCAGAGGAGCTGGAGATTCCAACTGTCTATCTAACAATCCTATCGTCCATTCAAAGAAATGTATGAATAAGAGATTCTTTAAAAGTCAGAAATTTCCCATTACATGTGCTTTCTTTATATTTCGGATCCACTTCCAACCTAGAGTTTTTTCTTAATGAAATATAATTTTATGCTTGAAAGTCTTATATTGATTACTCTATTATAGTCTTCTAAAACAAAATAAGTCCAATAAATTATATGTATTTTTAAATGCTCTGTGATAATAAATTTTGAATGCTTCTTCTGGATTGATTTACCATTGAAATTTGTATTAGCATCAACTCAGAGCATTTAGATATGGCTAATTGTAATCAATACTTTTCATAAGGAAAAGAAAAGTTTTATTTGAAATGCTTCTATTAAACTGACAGAAAGAGCTTTTCTATATATTTTCAAATTAATTCTTCTATCTGCGAATGAATACTTGGTATTGCTTGAAATGCTAGTTAGCATCAGTTCTGTTCCTATTCTTTTTTTTTTCAAGTGTAAGTATTGAGAACCATATTTCACTTAAACAGATGAAACTGGAAGTACTTTTTTTGTAACAATGTCACAAAAAGCTTTTAATTCCTCCAAAGCCATATACAAAGGATTACATGGTTATTTATAATCAAAACTTATTTTTAACTGAAACTTCAATTAAGTTTTGCTTTAATTTATTGAAAATGAAGAAATGGAAGCCAATTGGTTTGCATTCAGTTTTTTTTTTCACTTGTCGCCCTTGGTTAGGGTGCTGTGGAGTCACAGCTCACAGCAACCTCAAACTCTTGGGCTTAAGCGATTCTCTTGCCTCAGCCTCCCCAGTAGCTGGGACTACAGGCGCCCGCCACAACATCCGGATATTATTCAGAGACAAGGTCTCACTCTGGCTCAGGCTGGGTTTGCATTCAGTGTTTAAAATTATTTATTTATTTTTCAACCTGAATAGGAATCTTTTTAAGTGTTCATTTGTCATACTCAGATGGGGCTTTGTACACCGCGTGGTAGAGTTGAGGATCTGAGTGTCCCCTGAAGTGGGTAGGGCAATTTTGAAAGGGGAATGAGAAAAGAGCAGGTTAGTATCCCAAATACATCAATTTAAGAAAATTATGTAACAGAAGTTCCCTTTAGAGTACTACGTCTACAACTCCAGGTGGCTCTGTGGGGAGGTGTGCGTGTCCTCCAGTCTGGACATCCTGCTCTAAATCAGTACCTTTAGTGGACTGCTATTCCTTTTAATTCTGGAAGTCATGTCATACATTTGTTTTTTGTTTGTTTTTCTTTCTTTCTTTCTTTCTTTTTTTTGAAGACTGTCTCCTTTATGTCTTTCATTTTTTATATTCTAACACTTTGACACCTTGGAAGCTTACTGATTCTGACAGACTGCCACTCCCTGTAATGATGAATTCCCAGAAACAACACACACATTCCTGGATGCCTGCCGACCAACGCAGAGCCCTATCCCAGCCACTTTCCTATCCCAGGCCACTATTTCCTGGCACAGAGCACAATAAAAATTAAACAAATTAAAAACATTATTCAAAGCAGCACTACACATTTGTCAAAGATATATCCAAATCTAACGTCATATATCAAACACCTTCGAATGCAACCCTTCAGGTGGAGTGGGATGACAGATGAAGGGGGAAATGATTAAATAAAATGAAAGATGACCTTTTACTACAGATGATCAGCTGCCACGGGCTGAGGAGATGATGCACTAACCCTAGACACCTAAGGGGAACAGATAAAGAAATACATAGCAAAGCACCCAAGAAAATTCTGAACAAAAAACAATGACTCCAGACATGTTCTATCAGATAGTGACATTCAATAAGTTAAAATAATTAAATCTGCCCAATGCTGTCAACAAATAGATGGTAGAATAGAAGAAAGAGCCCAAAATAAACCCTGTTAGGTATGGATATGACAGTATTCTATCTGAAACATAAGCCCCTATGCCCACAAGCAGGCCCAAACTCCACTCCACTCTTTCTGCTGGTCTTTGAAGTCTGCTCATTCTTCTTCCAGCTTCACATCAATAGAAATGATAATTTGAAAAAAGTTTTTGCCCAGTGCTAAACAAAAATCTTAAAATTCTGGTTCACATAGTTCCTCTTTTTTTCTCTTGGATACAACTGAGCCTCTTGAACATGAAGAATTTAACACATGGAGATAAGGACAGTGGATGGACGCATTGAAAGAAAGGAAAGAAAAATCCCTTTGTTTCTTGAAAAACAGGCAGTGAAGTGGAATGTGTGATCTGGCCAAGCTGCCCCCCAGTGTGAAGCTGATGCCGGCTGCTATAACAAAAGACTTGACCATCTCAGTGAGTGTAGCATCAAGTTCAATGCCACCCAGGAGCACTTGGAGCATTTGCTGTCCAATCTGGTAGCCACTAGCCACAAGTGGTCTGTCAGCACTTGACGAGTGGCTAGTTTAAATTTGATATTGAAGACCTAGAACAAAAAAAAAACTGCAAAATGTCAGAATATGTTTTATATCAACAACATTTTAAAGTGATAATATTTTGCATATATCTGACAATTAAGTTCATGAACTCTTTCTAGAAAACGTGCCACACTCCTCATTGCTGAATCACTGTGGTCACCTTTGCCGTGCTCCCCTTGGGAAGCTCTGCACTCAGGCCAGCACCTAGTCCGCCCTGCATTGAGAACTTTGTCTAGAATGAGTTTGCAAACGTGTCAGACCTCATATGATGACAGCTCCTGATGCTCATTCCAGAAAAAAGAATTTCAGATTGCTTTGAAGAGTAGACAAGGTCCTGGCCTCAGTGTATGGCTTCCTGTGGAGAGCGCTCTGAAGGGGACCACGGTCACAGTCAGCGATGAGCTATGTGACACTCTTCCTAGGACGAGTTCACAAACTTAACTGTCAGACCTTGTATCTTTGATTAAATATGCGATTATTTTTAAAATTAATTTCACCTGTTTTTGACTTTTCAATGTGACTATTAAATGTTTAAAATGACCTGCACAGTTTGCTTCATACAGTCATGTGTAGCTTAATGAAGGTGAAACGTTCTGGGAAATTGTCATCAAGTGATTTCATCCCTGTGCAAACACCGTAGCGTGTACTTACACAATCCCAGATGATACAGCCTACCACACGCCTGGGCTACCTGCTGCATATCCTATTGTTCCTGGGCTCCAAACCTGGACAGCATGTGACTTCACTGAATATTGTTGGCAGGTGTAACACAATGGTATTTGTCTTGCAAACATAGAAGGTACAGTAAAACTATAGCATTATACTCTATGGGACCACCGTGATACATGGGGTCCTTCGCTGACGGAAATGTCCTTATGTGGTACATGACCATATACCCACTGGGGCTCCCTGCACTAGAATCTTTTTTTCTAAGCAGTAACTCCAAAATGTTGGACCTTTTCAATTCCTGATTGAAGTTGCTGCCAGAGAAGCTTGGTAAAATTTAGTGGAACAAGATGATTCTTCTTGGATTATCATCTGTGTTTTCCTCCCTGAGATATAGAATAATACACAAGAGAAATTCAGGGGCATAAACAGGATTGGCCAGGGACCGCCCTTGCAGTGCTCACTGTCAATGCTCTAAATGAAAAACAAACCAGACTAACAATAGCAAAAGACTCACAGAAATGTAAAACAAAATGCTAACCAAAATGCTAGCCCTTTTCCACATTCTTTCTTTCTGATATAAGGGCTCAATGTTAAGAATTTGCCAAGTCCCAAAAGGCTGGATTTCCGAAAAGGATACTTAGTTTTAATGCAAAAAGATTCAACTAGAAGAGACACTTAAAGTATTTGAGGCCTAATCTATGGCTTAACATCATTAATAATTCCCTATTCTATGTTTTTATCCAAACATTGACAATTAAATGAAAAGAAACTAGCTTCAAATGATGTTACAATTAGCATGTGCCCAGAGTAAAATTTATCTGAAAGAAGATGCGGGAAAGGGGCATAACACACTTAATAGATTAGATAATATTTTATATCTGTAAAAGAAAACTGTAATAAATAATACAGTAGAGGAAAAATCAGACCTTTGAGGTTTTCCTTAGTAATCTCTTTTTAGAGGCATTAATATCATTATCTATCTTTTATGATTGATTGTTAGCCTTAGGGTTGGGATCCAATTTTCAAAAGGTCTTTGAGAATATATATATGTATATATACAAATTTATCTAAATATTCAATTATTCTGACTGTTAAAACCCAATTATCAGACCGTGTAATCACATTAATATCAGTAAACATGAGAGACTTTTAAATTTGGTAGAAATTCTTAAGTGGAATAATTTCGGTAGGTCTGTAATTTTGCCACAGAGTCTAAGTTCTGTAACAACCAGCTCATAAAATAAGCTATTACATTTTGATTTATACATTTTAGTTGTAAACTTATTTTTACATTTCCTTTGGAGTATTCCAAAAGCATTTATAAATACTTTTTCATTTTTGTTGCCTGTCTTTCAGAGTTTTTTAGTTTCACACAAAACAAGCTTAGAACTCAGTAAGTTACCAATACAAAGTATTGTATCAAATATCCAATTTTTTTGCATGTACTAAAATAGTCATCTCACACCCTGCATTCCCTGATTGCCAATTTTTCATTCCATGTTGGCTGCAGGATCACTGGAGAGAAGAAAAACAAAGTTTCTGATTAGAGTGACCTGTGGAGAGATCTAATAAATTCCCTAAATATAGGTTATACTTTCACAAATTTCCGAACAGGAGGATCAGACATTTAATGGCCTGTTTCAATCTGGTTGAGTACCTAATTCATTTTTAATTGTCTGGGTGGTTTCTGCTCATAATATTCCTATGAAGATAATGTCTATTGGCTTTTTATTTTGAGCTGATAATACTTGTGATTGTCATTCTGCATGCCCAGCCGATAATTGCACTCAGGTAGAGAGGCTACCACTACCCAAATGCTCCTGATTCTCTCAAGGGACTTTCTGCCATCTCTGCAAGAGCTGCTATCTCCTTAGATCAGGAAGCCAGAACACCCCAAGTTGTCTTTTTAGACATTAAACATTTCGCTATTAAGTTCCTGATTTTTTAAAAGAGCTTTGGTGAAATATAATTCACGTCCAAAACAATCTACCTGTTAGAAGTGTACAACTCAATATATGTACTGTTAGTATATTTGCAGAGCAGTGCAGTATCAGTACATGATACAACTTGAATGAACATTAAAAACCTTACGCTAAGTAGAACATGAACTGTCCATAATGGGCAAGACTTGCAGACCGAGAAAGTTGATGAGAAGTTGCCGATGTAGGAGAGTCGGGGGATGCTACCCAGCATGGGCTTGCTGTCAGGAGTGCTGAAAATATTCCAAAATTAGGTTGTGGTAATGGAGGTGTTTTATTTTGAGCAACTTCCATTGGAGCTGTCGCCTCCCTTTTTCATTTTGTGTTTATTTTCTTCTCCTGCCTTTTCCCCAGACCTGTGGTGACTGACTCCCCTCTCTCACTGAAAGATCAGCTTTCATATGCAATTTGGGGAAATGAGGGAACAGGAATACTCAGAGCTTGTGGGGTAGGGGACAATATTTATCAGGGTTTTTTACACAACTCCCAGCAAGAGGCCACTTTTGTTATCCGTTTTCTTGGGATTTAGCAACCAGAACCCCTGATACTTTAACAATTTAATAACTAATTTGTCTAACACATCTTTTCGTTTATTAGTATTGCTTATTTAATGTGCCCCATGTTTTAAGCAGATAAAAAACTAGAAGTCTAGAGTTCTCGGTCAGTCTCCTACATGGGGGAGCTACATAACATCCGTGCTCAATTGGCCCTTTTTTTCACTTTTCAGAGACCATGGAAGATATTCTCAAGCCTAAATTACTCTAATTTCTTAATTTCAATCTAATCACATTTTTTTCTGTTCCTTTAACATTTGAAATTTTAACATGACTATGAGCCCATATTCATTTTTTTCTCAATCTAAGGTCAAGTTTACTTACATGAAGCTATATTCAAAGTAAAAGGCTCAGTTATTTCTTACTTTAGTTACATTTTATCAACATTTAATTATTTTTAGAAAATATGGATAATTCTAAAGTGACTTAATATATAGTTAGCAATAAATATTCCAAATAGTTCGTTTTAAATCTTGACCAGATAACTCACAAATGAACGTTTTAAAAAATAAATTACTTCTTGAACATTTTACGAGGAGATACTTCATGATTAAAATAAACACTTCTGACAGTCTACTTGAAAGACATTTGGTCTAAATAACAAATCTCTTCTGAATTCTTAGGTTTAAACTTCATTTTTGCCCCTTTGAACCATCCAATTATTTTATAAAAGTCATAGAATCTCAAGAGAAAGCTCCTTGTAAGGAGAAAGATATAATGCCCACAAGAAAAACAGCACAGTTAGTTAAACTGGTGGTATGCACAGAAAGCTTGGGCACTGACCTCTTTCATTTTTTCTGCTTCTGATTAGTCTTCCTTAATCATGCGTGGTGATACCTAATATCATATACACGCCTGATATCAATCACTTAACATTTAACATTGTAGAACTCCTTTGCAGTTTCTATTGAACAACTTTTCCCCCAATATTGCTGCTTCATACAAGTGAGAGAGGATACCCGAGAAGGGTGAAGTCTGGGAGAACAGGTTTTGTCAAGGAGAGCACAAGGATACACTTGCAGGGTCCTCTCCATGGTGACTCAGAACCTTAGGAATTTGTAACTTCCAGGAACTTGGAAATTTCCAAGTTCTGTGAAATCCTGTAGTTCTGCGGGGGCTGGGCTAGCATCTCCCGCTTGATTCAAACTGGCCAATTAGAAAGGTACCTGTGGGGTCGAACGTTTTGACTGTCAATAAAAAGGGAGAGGCTCAGCGCCTGTGGCTCAAGCGGCTAAGGCGCCAGCCACATACACCTGAGCTGGCG